>OU744341.1:15745532-15990752 GCA_916610165.2 Gymnosoma rotundatum | reverse complement strand
AAGATTTGCAAGAGTAAAAGCTCTCAGAACACGAAATAAAGTGTTCTTTGGCATTTTCTTTTGCCTCTTTGCTAATAATAGCGGCAGATGACATCATAAGTGTTTCATATGAATTTTCTAATTTTTTCCACATAGATTCGAGATCATCCAATTTTGTCTGTAGCATTGAATCTGTTTGTTCATTTCTTTCAACCTTGTGAAGTTTTGAACAAAATGAAAGAAGATGTTCGCAATCAAATATTAATTTATCTTGAACACTAGGGTGGGCGTGATCTCCGATGTTATCATTTGCTTTGGACATGATTTTATAGATTTTTTGCTCTTTTTTAATTTAGAGAAAATGTTTATCTTACTGGGGAAAAATATAGCATTCAGAGCACAAATCTATTAGCACCCAAAGAAATTGCACAAAATGTTAATTTTGACAGATTACAGCTCCGTGATTAATTTAATTGTTGTTGCTGTTGTTTTTTTTTTTTTTAATAAAATTGAGTGTGATGTATGAATTCAATAAGTTAAAAGAACCGAAAAAAGTGTACAAAATTTTAATTTGGATAGATTTCAGTGCTGTGATAGGTTTAATTGTTGTTTATTTTCAATAAAATTAATAGTGGTGTATAAATTCAATAAGTGTAATAAGCAAGAGCCTGGTACTTTATATTCTGCACAAAGCTTTCCAAAGTATGTAACAGAAACTAATTATGTGAAATATAATTTTGTATTTTAATTGGTTATTGAATGATTTAGTTGAAAACTTATTGTTTGTTTTAATATTGAATGCAATAACCTCAATTATTAAATTGTATGAAAGAACATTGGTTATATTGTAAAACCATTTGATAAAAGTTAAAACTGTACGAAAAGTTTTTAAATGCACTGTATAATTTTATCCGCAAAGCTTTTAATTTTTTATTTTTCGAAAGCTTTTATTTTCTTTTAACCACTTATTTTAATTTGAACCACTCAATTTTAATTTGAGAAAACCGAAACGTTTTGTTTTTGCTGTTAACCCTTTATAGTGTTTATATTAATAATTTTAAATAATTTATTATTAAAATTTACATCAGTATGAAAATTTATTAAAAATTACCTTATTTCTGGTTTAAGTACAAAGTTTTTGCTTTAACAGCACATACATATGTATTTTCCGATCGCGATGTTCCGTAAAAGCTTTTATATATTTTGTTTAACAGAGCATTAATATAAGATTTTATTATATGCCTGTGTGTATTAAACTTTCACTCTTGGTAAGTTACGTTGGTTTGATTTGATTTAAATGACATGAAATGTATATGTTTAACTTTTGCTCTTAATAAGTTACGTTGATTTGATTTAAATGACAGAGCTTTAGGTATGTTAATTAAGTAATCACTGTTAACATTTTTCACCACGACGTGAGCGAACTTTATTTTGTTTTGTTTTACTTGTTGCTCTTTTTTGTTTTTATGTACAAAATATATTTATGAATATGTACATAAGAAATTTTAATGCAACACATACAGAAAAAAGTAACGGCACATTTGCATGAATTTTTCTTCTTTTGAAATTTGACAATTTAATTGAAGCACTTTTGAGTATTACTTTTTAACACGAAATTAAAGGAATTTTCCCAAATAAAATATATTCTTTTAAACTGATTGTAATGATTTTTTTTTAGCTAGTTGTTTTTTTTTCTCTTCAATCTTAAATTTGTACATACTTAGGTATTTTATTCTTCTTTTTCACTATATTTGTATGCAAGATGGGTTTTTCTTTAATAAGTTTGCTTTTATTTTGGTTTTTATAAGTTAAACACAACATTTATGTCTTTTACACGGTAATTTTGCAATTTTTGTTTTGTAAATTTATTAATTTCCGATTAGATTGTACGTTTTGTTATTAAGTTACTAACTTTCGATTTGACTGTTTAGAGCGCACGGTAACAACTAAATGTAGTTATGTAAATGAGTTTTACATTACCTCATATTATTGGATGATGCTCTTTCTGTTAATAGCAGATATGTTAGAAATTGGGAAACTTCTTACAGATTTATGTTTTAAAGTGACCAATTGACCAGTAATGTTGTTTAAAGGTTCGAAGTAACCATGTAGAGAAAAGCTGGCTTGACTGGGGGTTAGATGATTAAGGTGACGTTGATGAATAGAGTAAGTGGACTGTATAGAGATGCACCTAAATTAGAAATGGTTAGCCGCCTTTCACGCGATGGTTCATTAATTGCTCCAATGAGAAATTAATGAAGGAGTTAGAGATTTGGAATTAGAGTTAGAAATAAAAGATTAGAATTCCAATAGTAAAGTATTACAATTTTATTGTGTTTACCGATTGCTGGTTTTTAGGTAAGTAAGTATTAAAATACATTTTAGTTACCAAGAAACTTATGATTTAACAAGTTTTCAAAATTCAAATAGTAATAGATTAACATAGGGTTTTAAGTATAATTCACAGTAGCAATTCATTAATAATATGTAATATAAATGTTAATATTTTAAATGTTATAACACATTGTGTTGTACAGTATAAATTGAAAATCATTATTAACATAAAAATGTATGATACTTTTTATACATTTGTGTTGTTTAAAAAGAGAAATTTTAGGTTTTTAAACACCGTGGTTAGATCAACCACACTCTTGGTGCCCCCGGGGGGGAAAAGATAGGGACAGAGCGAAACTCGTTAACTGTATTAAAAATACTTTTGTATTGATTAGAAGACTCTTATTTATTTAAATAATGTATACGTTATTGCCGCCGTTTAAGTTTTTAAGTTTTATAAAGCAAAGCAATATTTGATACATATGAATTTCATTGTTTTGATTTTGAAATTATTGCCTTATAAAGTAAAAATATAAAATTAATTTCATTATTTTGATATTCTTCACCATTTTACAAGTCGAATATAAACAGTAATATTTATAATTATATTTCTTCTATATTGATTGAAACTTTCTTTATTTTATTAACCGACTTCAAAAAGAGAAGGAGGTTATACAATTCGGCTGAATGTTGCTTTTTTATATTTGTGCCTCCAGAACTCAGTCATTTCTGATCCGATTTTGATAATTTTTGGTAATATGATGGATTATGTTTACAGAATGGTCCCGTTTTAGAAAAAGGCTCCAAACCTTAAAAATTAAAGGGTGTCCCCATACAACATACATATTTTTTATGGGTATTATGAATTTTGAAGGGCACTTCTGTAAAATTTAAAATGACTGCGAATTACTATAGCTCCCAAAAACAACAAACTATACAAAAATAAATCTAAAAATTAAAGGGTGCCCCCATAATTGATGTAAATTTACTAATATGGGCCTATCTTTTGAACCGTTATAGACAAACGCTTGCAAATTGGACAGAATGTCGATTGCTATGGCCGTTATAGTAACAAGTATTTATATTAAAAATTATAAATTAAAGGGTGCGCCAATAGTTCATTAAACTTGATGTATATGGCCATACTTTTAAACAGTTGTAGACAGAGGATTGAAATTTAACACGAACCTGTATTGCTAAGCTCGCTATAACCACAAGTATAAAATTTGGATTTGGAAGTTAAAGGTTGTTCCAAAAGTTAATGTAATTTTGTGTATGTGAACAAACTTTTGAACCGTTATAGACAGAACGCTGAAACTTAAAAGGGGTTTTATTGCTAAATCCGCTATATCAACGAGTTTATAATTTGGATTTAGAAATTAAAGGGTGGCCCAGAATTGATGAAGATTTACTTATATGGGCCTATCTTTTGAACCGATATAGAGAAACGCTTGCAAATTGGAGAGAATGTCGATTGCTATGGCCGCTATAGTAACAAGTATTAAAATTAAAATTAAAGGGTGCCCCAATAGTTCATTTAATTTGATGTATATTGCCCTACTTTTTAATAGTTATAGACAGACGCTTGGAATTTACAACGAACCTGTATTGGTAAGTCCGCTATAACAATAAGTATAAAATATGGATTTGGAAGTTAAAGGGTGTTCCAATAGTTGATGTAATTTCAAGTGTGTGCCAGTACTTTTGAACCGTTATAAACAGAACGCTATATTAACGAGTTTATAATTTGAATTTATAAATTAAAGGGTGTCCCATAGCTACTATAGATTTACTTATATAGGCCTATCTTTTGAACCGTTATAGACAAGCGGTTGTATATTTGATGCAATGTCGATTGCTATGGCTGTTATAGTAACAGCTTATAATATTTAAAATTATAAATTAAAGGGTGCACCAATAGTTCATTTAATTTGGTATATGGCCATATTTTAAACAGTTGTAGACAGACGATTAAAATTTACAAAGAACCTGTATAACTAACTCCTCTACAATAACAAGTATAAAATTTGGATTTGGAAATAAACGGGTGCCCCAATAGTTGATATAATATGGACTTTTGAACCCTTATAGACAGACAGCTAAGTACCTATCAAAAAATAAAAAAACGAAAATATTAAATGCACACAATTTGCCTGCACCAGCCTTACGAAGAACTACATGAACTCCCATTATTTATACTAGAACCTTTAATACTGACTCTCTATTATTATCTAAAAAGTAGCTTGATAAGAATGTGCTCACGTACATTAAACTTGAACGAAATAGTGGAAATGCTAGAAGCGGATGATGATCCTTGTTTCCTCCTGAGGATGGAGATGTGATAGTGGGGACGAAACTGAATCCGATTTCGTTCACCTTTCTAGTCGGATATTGCATTCAGAAGTGAAAGTGCAAACTAGACCTCCCAATAAAAATTATGAAGTTTTAATTGATACTCATGAAGCCCACGAACCTACTCCGAAGAAGAAGAAATCTTGCGTAAAAAAGTGGGTAAACACCACTTTGTTTTCTCTTCATGTGGTAAAGGTGAGTGCTACGAAGATGTTCTAGGAATCATTCACGAAGATGGCAGGGTCACTGATTGCTTTGAGTATATGTAGAGCGATGATATAATACATCTTATAGCTGATATGAGCAACCTGCATGCCCTACAGGAATCACACATTGAATGTGATAGAGCACGAAATAAGCGTTTATATAGCTGTGCTATTACTGACTGGATACATGACACTCAAATATATTAGAATGTTTTGGCAGAAAAAAGTGGATACCTAATGGTTTGGTATCTAGTAGCATGAGACGAAACCGCTTCTTTGAAATACAGCAATATCTGCATTTGTGTGACAATACCACATTGCCACAAAATGATAAATTTGCCAAGATTCGCAAATACTTTGAGTTGCTTACTGAAAACTTTACTGCAAGTTTTGAAAAGGCCGGGTTTTCTCACGTTTTAGTTGATGAAACCATTCTGCCGTATTTTGAAAGACATAGCACAAAGCAGCATATACACGGCAAAGACAAAAAAATTTGAATATAATATTTGGTCAGCCGCTACAACATAAGGATATCTTGTAAATTGTGAACTCTACCAAGAAGTAAGTGGTTCAACCTTAAAGTTACGATCAGATTATGGGCTAGGTGTGGTGATTGTTTTAGAGCTACACTCAAGATTACCACAGGAACTAGGACTTTTTAACCTGTATATGGGTATTTTTTTACTAATCTCCCTTTGCTCAATTATTTATACGATCTTAACATTGGCGGTACAGGAACAATTAGAGAAAATCGACTTGAAAATAACAATCTTCTAAACAGTAAAGAAATGCGAAAGAAGGCTATTGAAGAGCTGCATTAGAAAGCATCTAAGGAAATAATTGTAGCAAAGTGGCAAAACAACAGCATCGTAAATGTCGCGTCTGTCATGGGTTGATACCAATAACAAAAGTTGATCGTATTGGTGTAATCAACAAGAAAAGGACGAAGATTCAAGTCGATCGCCCAGCACTTGTAAAAATGTACAAGTATATGGGTGGTGTAGACCGATTTGATGAGAATGTTGATTCTATGAGAGTAGCTTTACGTGGAAAAAATGGTTGTTTCCTCTCTTTGCATTTGGACTAGACGCTGCTTGCCAAAACGTTTCGCTTATCAAGAGAAAATGTGGTAATAGCTGGACTAACTGTGAATTTCGCAGAGGTGTCGTTATATCTTACCTACAAAAATATGGAACACCACCAAACAAGAATACCGATTGTGGTGTTCCAATTGCATCGAGAGTTTCAGACGAAACTAGACTTTTTTGTTCATTATTAAAGTTATGGGAATTGCCAGGTTAAAAATATGTTTTTAAATACTAATTGTAGAGTTCTGTAAGCAGTTTTAAAAATTTGCCTTGTACAAAAATAAAATTTGCAGGCATGTTCTGACAACGTCAACTTTTGTTTTGCATGTTCTGAAACTCACGCGTTTTGCTTGCGATTTACTTTTTTCCAACTTATGTTCGAAAAGTAAAAACATATGATGCACGTACGGTGCAAAACATAAACAAACAAAAGATAATTACAACAATATGCCAGCAGCCGCCTTGCTTATTTTAATTTCTTAAAAAAAAAACCTGCAATTAAAAACAAGAACGAATAAAAAACAGACGGTTAGAGATTATGAGAATCCAAAGAATATTCCAATCCAATGTATATTTATTAATTAAAAAAAAAAAAAACAAAAGCCAAGAAATATTTTGACGACGAATAGATTTTGTATTAGTGATATTGCATTTAGCATATTCGAAGGAAAAGGCTACTTACGACGTGAATAATCAGTACTTAAAAAGTATTTTTGTTCATTTTGTTGATTAAAACATACACGTTCGGAACTCATATTGTCCTTAAAGTAATTTAGATAAATTTATTAAGGTTTACTTAAATCGCATATTTAATAAGAACCGAATATTTTATAAGAATTTAAAATTAAAATAATCGCATATATTACTTGATTCCCGACTATACGTTCAACCACACTAATACTAATATATTTTCGAACATCAATTAGAATAGCTGTTTTTATGAAAACACCAGTACTTAACCCATTCAGACATTTTTAAACGACTTCAAAATAATTCTTGCGAAAAAAACCGACTTCAAAACAGATATCATCTGACTGCCTATAACAGCTCAAGTGTATGGCCACATAAATTAGATTACATTAACTATTGGGGCACATTCATATATGTTAGAGCTAAATAAGTAATGTATTAAGTACAAACAATAATATACAGTTTCTGATTTAAATTTCTGCATTTGGGTATAAATTTCTAATATTATTGATATGATAATTTACATTACATTAGCAAGTGCAGAGATAATAAGTGTGTTATTAATTGATTTTATTTGATTTGAATTGATTACTTTTATCAGGTATGCTGTCCGAGGAAGCTCAGGAAAGGGGGAATAAAGACTATAGAGTCTATAAATTACATCATTCGAAGAATGAACTGGACATGTAGGCACTAATGAAGACTTAATGCATAATCTTTTATTGTCTTCAGACCCATTTAAAAATAGATTTCACTCAAAACTGCAAATCAAACAATTGGAGTATCCGCATGACTTATTATTCATGGTTTTTTTCCGGCCGATGGGCGTAAAAGTAGGCGGAACAAGTATAAAATTTCAGAGATCCATTCTACTATTTTAATATTTTTTTTTCCATTAAGAATCAAGGGAGTTATGCCACTTTTTCAATACAAGTTGTATGGAAAGTGGGCGTTTAAGTGGGCGGACATTATTCAAATTTCACACAAACGATTCTAAGTATTCAAAAACTGCTATGTGCCAAAAAAACAATGCCGTAGGTCAAAATTTAATTTTCACTGTATATGGGCGTATAGGTGGGCGTTAAAGTGGGCGGTTTATTTTGATATTTCCATTTTTTCTTGACTCAAACAAAAAATGCCTATTTGCCAAGTTTCATTGTCCTTCGATAATTGGGGCACACTTATATCTCAAAACTGTATACTTTTTCAACTGTTCAATAGTTTGGCAATATACATTAAATTGCAGTCTTAATTTCAGTCTTTAATTTCCAAATTCAAATTATATATATTATAATATAACATTTTTATACTTCTTATTATACCAAAAAAAAGTAGTGGACTTTCTATCTAAAATTAAGGTATTTGTATACAACGGTTCAAAAAATACGGCCATAGAGAACAAATTACATTAGTTTTGGGAACACCCTTTACTTTCTAAATTTAAATTATAAGCTTCTTGCTATAGCGGAGGTCCGTTGTAAATTTCAGCTGTCTCTCTATAATGAATCAAAAGTCCGGCCACTTACACCATATTATATCAACTGTTGGGACACCCGTTTATTTCCAAATCCAAATTTTATACTTGTTGTTATAGAGGAGCTAGTAAATTTCAACCGTCTGTCTACAAATGTTTAAAAGTATGGCCATATACCAAATTAAATGTACTATTGGTGCACCCTTTAATTTATAATTTTAAATATTATCACCTGATTCTATAACGGCCATAGCAATCGACATTGCGTCAATTTTACAAGTGCTTGTCTATAACGGTTCAAAAGATAGGCCTATATTAGTAAATCTACAGTAATTATGGGACACCCTTTAATTTCTAAATTCAAATTATGTACTCTTTAATATAGCGGACTTACAAATACAGGTCCCTTTTAAAGTTCAGCGTTCTGTCTACAACGGTTCAAAAGTACGGCCACACACTTGTAATTACATCAACTGTTGGAACACCCTTTAACTTCCAAATCCAAATTTTATACTTTTGTTTATAGCGGACTTACTAATACAGGTTCGTTGTAAATTTCAAGCGTCTGTCTACCACTGTTCAAAGTATGGCCATATAAATCAAATTTAATGAACTATTGGCGCACCCTTTACTTTGAAATTTGTAATATTATTACTTGTTACTATAACGGCCATAGCAATCGACATTATTTCCAATTTGGAAGCGTTTGTCTAAAACGGTTCAAAAGATAGGCTCATATAAGTAAATCTTCATCAATTATGGGACACCCTTTAATTTCTAAATTCAAATTATAAACTCGTTGATATAGCAGATTTAGCAATACAGGTCTCTTTTAAGTTTAGCGTTCTGTCTATAACGGTTCAAAAGTTTGATCACATACACAAAATTACATTAACTATTGGAACACCCTTTAACTTCCAAATCCAAATTTTATACTTGTTGTTATAACGGACTTAGCTATACAGGTTCGGTTGTAAATTTCAAGCATCTATCTACAACTGTTCAAAAGTATGGCCATATACATCCAATTTAATAAACTACTGGCGCACCCTTTTATTTATAATTTGTAATATTATACTTGTCATTATAACGGCCATAGCAATCGACATTGCGTCAAATTCACAAGCGTTTATCTATAACGGTTCAAGAGATAGGCTTATATAAGTAAATCTTCATCAATTATGGGACACCCTTTAATTTCTAAATTCAAATTTTATACTTGTTGTTATAACGGACTTAGCTATACAGGTTTGGTTGTAAATTTCAAGCATCTATCTATAACTGTTCAAAAGTATGGCCATATACATCAAATCTAAGGAACTACTGGCGCACCCTTTGATTTATAATTTGTAATATTATACTTGTTACTATAATGTTCATAGCAATCGACATTTTGTCCAATTTGCAAGCGTTTGTCTATAACGGTTCAAAAGATAGACCTATATAAGAAAATTTACATCAATTATGGGTGCACCCTTTAATTTTTGGATTTATTTTTGTATAATTTTAGATTATGCTTGCAGATTGGTCCCGTTTTAAAAACAGTTCATAATCTCAAAAATTAAAGGGTGTCCCCATACAACAAACATAATTTTTACGGGTACTATGAACTGTAAGGGCGATTCTGTAAAAACAAAAAATTATACAAAAATAAATCTAAATATTAAAGGGTGCCCCCATAATTGATCAATATTTACTTATAACCTATCTTTTGAACCCTTTTAGACAAACGCTTGCAAATTGGACAGAATGTCGATCGCTACGGTCGTTATAGTAACAAGTCTTAATATTAAGAATTAAAAATTAAAGGGTGCGTCAATAGTTCATTTAATTTGATGTATATTGCCATACTTTTTGACAGCTAAAGACAGACGCTTGGAATTTACAACGAACCTGTGTTGGTAATTCCGCTATAACAACAAGTATAAAATATGGATTTAGAAGTTAAAGGGTGTTCGAATAGTCAATGTAATTTTGTGTATGTGACCAAACTTTTAAACCGTTATAGACACAACGCTGAAACTTAAAAGGGGCCTGTATTGCTAAATCCGCTACATCAACGAGTTTATAATTTGAATTTAGAAATGAAAGGGTGTCCCATCATTGATGAGGATTTACTTATATGAGCCCATCTTTTGAACCCTTTTAGACAAACGCTTGCAAATTGGACAGAATGTCGATCGCTATGGCCGTAATAGTAACAAGTATTAATATTACAAATTTTAAAATAAAGGGTGTGCCAATAGTTCGTTAAATTTTATGTATATGGCCATACTTTTGAACAGTTGTATACACACGCTTGAAAATAACAACGAACCAGTATTACTAAGTCCGCTATAACAACAAGTATAAAATATGGATTTGGAAGTTAAAGGGTGTTCCAATAGTCAATGTAACTTTGTGTACGTGACCAAACTTTTGAACCGTTATAGACACAACGCTGAAACTTAAAAGGGACCTGTATTGCTAAATCCGCTATATCAAAGAGTTTATAATTTGAATTTAGAAATTAAAGGGTGTCCCACAATTGATGAAGATTTACTTATATGAGCCTATCTTTTGAACCGTTATAGACAAACGCTTGCAAATTGGACAGAATGTCGATACTATGGCCGTTATAGTAACAAGTATTAATATTAAAAATTTTAAATTAAAGGGTGCGCCAATAGTTTATTAAATTTTATGTATATTGCAATACTTCTCAACAGTTATAGACAGACGCTTGGAATTTACAACGAACCTGTATTGGTAAGTCCGCAATAACAACAAGTATAAAGTATGGATTTACAATTTTAAGGGTGTTCCAACAGTTCATGTAATTTAAAGTGTGTGGCCGTACTTTTGCACCGTTATAGACAGAACGCTGAAACTTAAAAAGGACCTGTATTTCTAAGTCCGCTTTATTGACTAGTTTATAATTTGAATTTAAAAATTAAAGGGTGTCCCAAATTTACTACAGATTTACTTACATAGGTCTATCTTTTGAACTGTTATAGACAAGGGCTTGTAAATTTGACGCAATGTCGATTGCTATAGCCGTTATAGTAACAGCTGATAATATTTAATATTATAAATTAAAGGGACCGCCAATAGTTGTAGACAGACGATTGAAATTTACAAAGAACCTGTATCAATAACTCCTCTATAACAACAAGTATAAAATTTGGATTTCGAAATAAACGGGTGTCCCAATAGTTGATATAATATGGAGTATGTGGCCGGACTTTTGAACCATTTGCTAAATCCGCTATAACAAGAAGCTTATAATTTGAATTTAGAAAGTAAAGGGTGTGCTCAAAACTAATGTCATTTGTTCTATATGGCAGTATTTTTTGAACCGTTGTATGCAAATACTTTAATGTTAGACAGAATGTCCACTACTTTTTTTGGTATAACAAGAAGTATAAAAATGTTATATTATAAATTAAATAGTTGATATAATCAGATGTATATGGGCAAACTGTTGAACCGTTACAGACAGACGGCTGAAATTTACACACAACCTGATTGCTAAATCTATTAAAACAGCAAGTATATAATTTGAATTTGGACATTAAAGAGTGACCCTATAGTTGCTGCAATTCTATGTATATTGCCAAACTATTGAACAGTTGAAAAAGTAGAAAGTTTGGAGATATAAATGTGTCCCAATAGTTAATGTAACCTAATTTATGTAGCCATACACTTGAGCTGTTATAGGCAGACAGATTAAATCTGTTTTGAAGTCGGTTTTTGAATTTAGAAATTAATAACGCCGTAACCGCAATGTCAAATACTTTGGTTTGGTTAAATTTAAGGCACTGCATTTAAAAATGGGTTTTTTCTTCTGTAAGTAATTTTGCAATTTTATATGATATGGTACAATAGTATGAATAAGTTTTTTAAGATCATAATTTTCGAGACAAGTTTTAACGGTTCTGTACCTTTTAAAATACATTTATATTTACTACTACCTACATCATTTGAATTAGCTTATACTTTTTGAATATTCCCGTTTTTTTAATAATTAAGTTTTTTGTTAGAACATTTTGTACACTGAGGCTTGTAAGTATCTTTTGCACCGCACCCAAAGCAAAAAACATTACGGGGTTCAATGCACTCTTCCCATAAGTGTCCTGGTTGGTCGCAATTCCAACACTTTAATGCGAGATGAATAGCAGCGACTGATTCCTGTGAACTTTTAACCTCAAAAGATTGTAACTCTTGTGGGCAATCAACTTCCGATACTTGTCGTCTGGACGCGAAATGCGGATTTAACCTTACTGGATTATTTTTTCGAAAATACTCCTCACCTAGTAAATGTTCTCTCATTTGTACTAATTTTCGAAGATGAGCAATAGAATATATAGGTACATATAATATCTCATGTCTTATTTCGGGGCGAAGGTTTCTTGTTAAAATTTCAATCAGACCGGACTCTGGTATGGGAGTTTCAAGATTATCTAGCATTACGGATATGGATTCGTAAAATGCTTCAAATGTTTCATTTAATTTCATCTTACGGTTCCGTATTTCCTCTTGAATATCAAAACTTGATTTAAACTCTTTATATTGATATTTTAGAGCTATACAAAATTCTTTCCAGTCAATGGTATCAAGTTGCTTACGGTATCGCCAATACCAGTCTCGAGCCTTACCGGTCACATATAAGTGTGAAATCATTATTGAAGTTCTCGTGGGTAAGACATTGAACTCGATATAAAAACTCATCTACACTTATACCACTAGCGGAACCATCAAATTTAACATTCCAATTCTGTATTATAGATGTAATCTTATCAGATCTAATGGCTAAATTTTCGTCAAAAGATGAATGATTATTTGACCTTGAACGATTATTTTCAACGCTTTGATTATAATGATTTGGCCTGAGATGCTGTGGAGATCCGGAGTTAGGCATAACATGATTTTGCAATTGAACTGTGGGATTATCCTGAACTTGTACTGGTGGCGAATTGTAGTTTTGGGTTGGAGCTGATAAATTATTTTGGGTAGAAACGGTGCGAGCTACATTAAGGTTTTCCAATAACCGTGAAACTGTATTTTCTATCATATAATTAATGTGTGAGTAATCTATATTAAAATGAGAACTATTGTAATTTGATCTTTGATTTTGTCTACCACCACGATATTGAGCGGAATTGTGGTAATCGCTGTTCAGCGGATTTCCTTGAGGACACAAAGAGACGAGATTTGCACTTGCATTGTGAGATGAGGTTTGGGGATCAGAAAATAAATTTCTAGCTAGATTCTGGTAAAATGTTTTGTATGTGCGTTCGCAGCACCACGTAATCTACCTCTACTGTTAGTCCTTGTTTTCTCAATTGGTTGAAGCGGAACTCGAAGTACTTGTAAAAATGTACAAGTATATGGGTGGTGTAGACCGATTTGATGAGAATGTTGATTCTATGAGAGTAGCTTTACGTGGAAAAAATGGTTGTTTCCTCTCTTTGCATTTGGACTAGACGCTGCTTGCCAAAACGTTTCGCTTATCAAGAGAAAATGTGGTAATAGCTGGACTTACTGTGAATTTCGCAGAGGTGTCGTTATATCTTACCTACAAAAATATGGAACACCACCAAACAAGAATACCGATTGTGGTGTTAATATTGCATCGAGAGTTTCAGACGAAACTAGACTTTTTTGTTCATTATTAAAGTTATGGGAATTGCCAGGTTAAAAATATGTTTTTAAATACTAATTGTAGAGTTCTGTAAGCAGTTTTAAAAATTTGCCTTGTACAAAAATAAAATTTGCAGGCATGTTCTGACAACGTCAACTTTTGTTTTACATGTTCTGAAACTCACGCGTTTTGCTTGCGATTTGCTTTTTTCCAACTTATGTTCGAAAAGTAAAAACATATGATGCACGTACGGTGCAAAACATAAACAAACAAAAGATAATTACAACAATATGCCAGCAGCCGCCTTGCTTATTTTAATTTCTTAAAAAAAAAACCTGCAATTAAAAACAAGAACGAATAAAAAACGGACGGTTAGAGATTATGAGAATCCAAAGAATATTCCAATCCAATGTATATTTATTAATTAAAAAAAAAAAAACAAAAGCCAAGAAATATTTTGACGACGAATAGATTTTGTATTAGTGATATTGCATTTAGCATATTCGAAGGAAAAGGCTACTTACGACGTGAATAATCAGTACTTAAAAAGTATTTTTGTTCATTTTGTTGATTAAAACATACACGTTCGGAACTCATATTGTCCTTAAAGTAATTTAGATAAATTTATTAAGGTTTACTTAAATCGCATATTTAATAAGAACCGAATATTTTATAAGAATTTAAAATTAAAATAATCGCATATATTACTTGATTCCCGACTATACGTTCAACCACACTAATACTAATATATTTTCGAACATCAATTAGAATAGCTGTTTTTATGAAAACACCAGTACTTAACCCATTCAGACATTTTTAAACGACTTCAAAATAATTCTTGCGAAAAAAACCGACTTCAAAACAGATATCATCTGACTGCCTATAACAGCTCAAGTGTATGGCCACATAAATTAGATTACATTAACTATTGGGGCACATTCATATATGTTAGAGCTTAATAAGTAATGTATTAAGTACAAACAATTATATACAGTTTCTGATTTAAATTTCTGCATTTGGGTATAAATTTCTAATATTATTGATATGATAATTTACATTACATTAGCAAGTGCAGAGATAATAAGTGTGTTATTAATTGATTTTATTTGATTTGAATTGATTACTTTTATCAGGTATGCTGTCCGAGGAAGCTCAGGAAAGGGGGAATAAAGACTATAGAGTCTATAAATTACATCATTCGAAGAATGAACTGGACATATAGGCACTAATGAAGACTTAATGCATAATCTTTTATTGTCTTCAGACCCATTTAAAAATAGATTTCACTCAAAACTGCAAATCAAACAATTGGAGTATCCGCATGACTTATTATTCATGGTTTTTTTCCGGCCGATGGGCGTAAAAGTAGGCGGAACAGGTATAAAATTTCAGAGATCCATTCTACTATTTTAATATTTTTTTTTCCATTAAGAATCAAGGGAGTTATGCCACTTTTTCAATACAAGTTGTATGGAAAGTGGGCGTTTAAGTGGGCGGACATTATTCAAATTTCACACAAACGATTCTAAGTATTCAAAAACTGCTATGTGCCAAAAAAACAATGCCGTAGGTAAAAATTTAATTTTCACTGTATATGGGCGTATAGGTGGGCGTTAAAGTGGGCGGTTTATTTTGATATTTCCATTTTTTCTTGACTCAAACAAAAAATGCCTATTTGCCAAGTTTTATTGTCCTTCGATAATTGGGGCACACTTATATCTCAAAACTGTATACTTTTTCAACTGTTCAATAGTTTGGCAATATACATTAAATTGCAGTCTTAATTTCAGTCTTTAATTTCCAAATTCAAATTATATATATTATAATATAACATTTTTATACTTCTTATTATACCAAAAAAAAGTAGTGGACTTTCTATCTAAAATTAAGGTATTTGCATACAACGGTTCAAAAAATACAGCCATAGAGAACAAATTACATTAGTTTTGGGAACACCCTTTACTTTCTAAATTTAAATTATAAGCTTCTTGCTATAGCGGAGGGCCGTTGTAAATTTCAGCTGTCTCTCTATAATGAATCAAAAGTCCGGCCACTTACACCATATTATATCAACTGTTGGGACACCCGTTTATTTCCAAATCCAAAATTTATACTTGTTGTTATAGAGGAGCTAGTAAATTTCAACCGTCTGTCTACAAATGTTTAAAAGTATGGCCATATACCAAATTAAATGTACTATTGGTGCACCCTTTAATTTATAATTTTAAATATTATCACCTGATACTATAGCGGCCATAGCAGTCGACATTGCGTCAATTTTACAAGTGCTTGTCTATAACGGTTCAAAAGATAGGCCTATATTAGTAAATCTACAGTAATTATGGGACACCCTTTAATTTCTAAATTCAAATTATGTACTCTTTAATATAGCGGACTTACAAATACAGGTCCCTTTTAAAGTTCAGCGTTCTGTCTACAACGGTTAAAAAGTACGGCCACACACTTATAATTACATCAACCGTTGGAACACCCTTTAACTTCCAAATCCAAATTTTATACTTTTGTTTATAGCGGACTTACTAATACAGGTTCGTTGTAAATTTCAAGCGTCTGTCTACCACTGTTCAAAGTATGGCCATATAAATCAAATTTATTGAACTATTGGCGCACCCTTTACTTTGAAATTTGTAATATTATTACTTGTTACTATAACGGCCATAGCAATCGACATTATTTCCAATTTGGAAGCGTTTGTCTAAAACGGTTCAAAAGATAGGCTCGTATAAGTAAATATTCATCAATTATGTGACACCCTTTAATTTCTAAATTCAAATTATAAACTCATTGATATAGCGGATTTAGCAATACAAGTCTCTTTTAAGTTTCAGCGTTCTGTATATAACGGTTCGAAAGTTTGGTCACATACACTAAATTACATTAATTATTGGAATACCCTTTAACTTCCAAATCTAAATTTTCTACTTGTTGTTATAGCGGACTTAGCTAAAAAGGTTCGTTGTAAATTTCAAACGTCTATCCACAACTGTTCAAAAGTATGGCCATATACATCAAATTTAATGAACTATTGGCGCACCCTTTAATTTAATATTTGTAATATTAATACTTGTTACTATAACGGCCATAGCAATCGACATTCTGTCCAATTTGCAAGCGTTTGTCTATAACGGTTCAAAAGATAGGCCCATATAAGTAAATTTACATCAATTATGGGGTACCCTTTAATTTTTAGATTTATTTTTGTTTAATTGTTTGTTTTTGGGAGCCATAGTAATACGCAGTAATTTCAAATTTTACAGAATCGTCCTTTACAGTTCATAATACCCGTAAAAAATATGTATGTTGTATGGGTACACCCTTTAATTTTTAAGATTATGAACTGTTTTTAAAACAAGACCAATCTGTAAGCCTAGTCTATCATGTTACCAAAAATTTAAAAAATCGGATCAGAAATGACTGAGTTCTGGAGGCACAAATATAAAAAAAAGCAACATTCAGCCGAATTGTATAACCTCCTGCTTTTTAACCGACTTCAAATTAATACTTGCGAAAAAAAACCGATTTCAAAACAGATTTTATCTGTCTGTCTATAACAGCTCAAGTGCATGGCCAGATAAATTAGGTTACATTAACTATTCGGACACACTTATATCTCCAAACTTTATACTTTTTCAACTGTTCACTAGTTTGGCAATATACATCAAATTGCAGCAACTATAGGGTCACTCTTTATTTTCCAAATTCAAATTATATACTTGCTTAAATTTAACTGTCTGTCTGTAACGGTTGAACAGTTTGCCCATATACATAAAATTATATCAACTATTTAATTTATAATATAACATTTTTATACTTATTATACCAAATAAAGTAGTGGACATTCTGTCCAAAATTAAGCCGTTTGTATACAACGGTTCAAAAAATACGGCCATATAGAACAAATTACATTAATTTTTGGAACACCCTTTACTTTCTAAATTCTTGATATAGCGGTCTTAGCAAAACATGTCCATTGAAAATTTCATACACCATATTGTATCAACTATTGGGACACCCGTTTATTTCCAAATCCAAATTTTATACTTGTTGTTATAGAGGAGTTAGTGATACAGTTTCTTTGTAATTTTCAATCGTCTGTCAACTGTTTAAAAGTATGGCCATATACCAAATTAAATGAACTATTGGTGCAGCCTTTAATTTATAATTTTAAATATTATCAGCTGTTACTATAACAGCCATAGCAGTCGACATTGCGTCAAATTTACAAACGTTTATCTATAACAGTTCAAGAGATAGGCTCATATATGTAAGTAAATCTTCATCAATTATGGGGCACCCTTTAATTTCTAAATTCAAATTATAAACTCGGTGATATAGGGGATTTAGCAATACAAGTCTCTTTTAAGTTTCAGCGTTCTGTCTATAACGGTTCGAAAGTTTGGTCACGTACACAAAATTACATTAACTATTAGAGCACCCTTTAACTTCCAAATCCAAATTTTATACTTGTTGTTATAGCGGACTTAGCTATACAGGTTCGTTGTAAATTTCAACTGTTCACAAGTATGGCCATATACATCCAATTTAATGAACTACTGGCGCACCCTCTAATTTATTATTTGTAATATTATACTTGTCACTATAACGACCATAACAATCGACATTGCGTCAAATTTACAAGCGTTTATCTATAACGGTTCAAGAGATAGGCTCACATAAGTAAATCTTCATCAATTATGGGACAGCCTTTAATTTCTAAATTCAAATTATAAACTCGTTGATATAGCGGAACTAGCAATACAGGTCTCTTTTAAGTTTAATGTTCTGTCTATAACGGTTCGAAAGTTTGGAACACCCTTTAGCTTCCAAATTTTATACTTGTTGTTATAACGGACTTAGCTATACAGGTTTGGTTGTAAATTTCAAGCATCTATCTATAACTGTTCAAAAGTATGGCCATAAACATCAAATCTAAGGAACTACTGGCGCACCCTTTGATTTATAACTTGTAATATTATACTTGTTACTATAATGTTCATAGCAATCGACATTTTGTCCAATTTGCAAGCGTTTGCCTATAACGGTTCAAAAGATAGACCTATATAAGAAAATTTACATCAATTATGGGTGCACCCTTTAATTTTTGGATTTATTTTTGTATAATTTTTTGTTTTTGGGAGCTGTAGTAGTACTCAGTAATTTTAAATATTACAGAATCGGCCTTTAGAGTTCATAATACACGTAAAAAATGTGTATGTTGTATGGGGACACCCTTTAATTTTCAAGATTATGAGCTGTTTTTAAAACGGGACAAATCTGTAAGCATAATCTATCATATTAAATTTTTAAAATCGGATCAGAAATGACTGAGTTCTGCCGTCACAAATATAAAAAAAAATGCAACATTCAGACGAATTGTATAACCTCCTTCCTTTTTAACCGACTTCAAAAAAATAGTTAATTAAATTTGATGTATATGGCCATCATGTTCCGATTTTAAAAATTTTTGGTTATATGATAGATTATGCTTGCAGATTGGTCCCGTTTTAAAAACAGTTTATAATCTCAAAAATTAAAGGGTGTCCCCATACAACAAACATAATTTTTGCGGGTACTATGAACTGTAAGGGCGATTCTGTAAAAACAAAAAATTATACAAAAATAAATCTAAAAATTAAAGGGTGCCCCCATAATTGATCAAAATTTACTTATAACCTATCTTTTGAACCCTTTTAGACAAACGCTTGCAAATTGGACAGAATGTCGATCGCTACGGTCGTTATAGTAACAAGTCTTAATATTAAGAATTAAAAATTAAAGGGTGCGTCAATAGTTCATTTAATTTGATGTATATTGCCATACTTTTTGACAGCTAAAGACAGACGCTTGGAATTTACAACGAACCTGTGTTGGTAAGTCCGCTATAACAACAAGTATAAAATATGGATTTAGAAGTTAAAGGGTGTTCGAATAGTCAATGTAATTTTGTGTATGTGACCAAACTTTTAAACCGTTATAGACACAACGCTGAAACTTAAAAGGGGCCTGTATTGCTAAATCCGCTACATCAACGAGTTTATAATTTGAATTTAGAAATTAAAGGGTGTCCCATCATTGATGAGGATTTACTTATATGAGCCCATCTTTTGAACCCTTTTAGACAAACGCTTGCAAATTGGACAGAATGTCGATCGCTATGGCCGTAATAGTAACAAGTATTAATATTAGAAATTTTAAATTAATGGGTGTGCCAATAGTTCGTTAAATTTTATGTATATGGCCATACTTTTGAACAGTTGTATACACACGCTTGAAAATAACAACGAACCAGTATTGCTAAGTCCGCTATAACAACAAGTATAAAATATGGATTTGGAAGTTAAAGGGTGTTCCAATAGTCAATGTAACTTTGTGTATGTGACCAAACTTTTGAACCGTTATAGACACAACGCTGAAACTTAAAAGGGACCTGTATTGCTAAGTCCGCTATATCAAAGAGTTTATAATTTGAATTTAGAAATTAAAGGGTGTCCCACAATTGATGAAGATTTACTTATATGAGCCTATCTTTTGAACCGTTATAGACAAACGCTTGCAAATTGGACAGAATGTCGATTACTATGGCCGTTATAGTAACAAGTATTAATATTAAAAATTTTAAATTAAAGGGTGCGCCAATAGTTTATTAAATTTTATGTTTATTTCAATACTTCTCAACAGTTATAGACAGACGCTTGGAATTTACAACGAACCTGTTTTGGTAAGTCCGCAATAACAACAAGTATAAAGTATGGATTTACAATTTTAAGGGTGTTCCAACAGTTCATGTAATTTAAAGTGTGTGGCCGTACTTTTGCACCGTTATAGACAGAACGCTGAAACTTAAAAAGGACCTGTATTTCTAAATCCGCTTTATTGACTAGTTTATAATTTGAATTTAAAAATTAAAGGGTGTCCCAAATTTACTACAGATTTACTTACATAGGTCTATCTTTTGAACTGTTATAGACAAAGGGCTTGTAAATTTGACGCAATGTCGATTGCTATAGCCGTTATAGTAACAGCTGATAATATTTAATATTATAAATTAAAGGGACCGCCAATAGTTGTAGACAGACGATTGAAATTTACAAAGAACCTGTATCAATAACTCCTCTATAACAGCAAGTATAAAATTTGGATTTCGAAATAAACGGGTGTCCCAATAGTTGATATAATATGGAGTATGTGGCCGGACTTTTGAACCATTTGCTAAATCCGCTATAACAAGAAGCTTATAATTTGAATTTAGAAAGTAAAGGGTGTGCTCAAAACTAATGTCATTTGTTCTATATGGCAGTATTTTTTGAACCGTTGTATGCAAATACTTTAATGTTAGACAGAATGTCTAATCAGATGTATATGGGCAAACTGTTGAACCGTTACAGACAGACGGCTGAAATTTACACACAACCTAATTGCTAAATCTATTAAAACAGCAAGTATATAATTTGAATTTGGACATTAAAGAGTGACCCTATAGTTGGTGCAATTCTATGTATATTGCCAAACTATTGAACAGTTGAAAAAGTAGACAGTTTGGAGATATAAATGTGTCCCAATAGTTAATGTAACCTAATTTATGTAGCCATACACTTGAGCTGTTATAGGCAGACAGATTAAATCTGTCTTGAAGTCGGTTTTTGAATTTAGAAATTAATAACGCCGTAACCGCAATGTCGAATACTTTGGTTTGGTTAAATTTAAGGCACTGCATTTAAAAATGGGTTTTTTCTTCTGTAAGTAATTTTGCAATTTGATATGATATGGTACAATAGTATGAATAAGTTTTTTAAGATCATAATTTTCGAGACAAGTTTTAACGGTTCTGTACCTTTTAAAATACATTTATATTTACTACTACCTATATCATTTGAATTAGCTTATACTTTTTCTTGTTCAATAGGGGTTATGAGCGACTGCGGGAAATATTTTGAATATTCCCGTTTTTTTAATAATTAAGTTTTTTGTTAAAACATTTTGTACACTGAGGCTTGTAAGTATCTTTTGCACCGCACCCATAGCAAAAAACATTACGGGGTTCAATGCAATCTTCCCATAAGTGTCTTGGTTGGTCGCAATTCCAACACTTTAATGCGAGATGAATAGCAGCGACTGATTCCTGTGAACTTTTAACCTCAAAAGATTGTAACTCTTGTGGGCAATCAACTTCCGATACTTGTCGTCTGGACGCGAAATGCGGATTTAACCTTACTGGATTATTTTTTCGAAAATACTCCTCACCTAGTAAATGTTCTCTCATTTGTACTAATTTTCGAAGATGAGCAATAGAATATATAGGTACATATAATATCTCATGTCTTATTTCGGGGCGAAGGTTTCTTGTTAAAATTTCAATCAGACCGGACTCTGGTATGGGAGTTTCAAGTTTATCTAGCATTACAGATATGGATTCGTAAAATGCTTCAAATGTTTCATTTAATTTCATCTTACGGTTCCGTATTTCCTCTTGAATATCAAAACTTCATTTAAACTCTTTATATTGATATTTTAGAGCTATACAAAATTCTTTCCAGTCAATGGTATCAAGTTGCTTACGGTATAGCCAATACCAGTCTCGAGCCTTACCGGTCAATAACACATGTAAATTTTTACATATAAGTGTGAAATCATTATTGAAGTTCTCGTGGGTAAGACATCGAACTCGATATAAAAACTCATCTACACTTATACCACTAGCGGAACCATCAAATTTAACATTCCAGTTCTGTATTATAGATGTAATCTTATCAGATCTAATGGCTAAATTTTCGTCAAGAGATGAATGATTATTTGACCTTGAACGATTATTTTCAACGCTTTGATTATAATGATTTGGCCTGAGATGCTGTGGAGATCCGGAGTTAGGCATAACATTATTTTGCAATTGAACTGTGGGATTATACTGAACTTGTACTGGTGGCGAATTGTAGTTTTGGGTTGGAGCTGATAAAATATTTTGGGTAGAAACGGTGCGAGCTACATTAAGGTTTTCCAATAACCGTGAAACTGTATTTTCTATCATGTAATTAATGTGTGAGTAATCTATATTAAAATGAGAACTATTGTAATTTGATCTTTGATTTTGTCTACCACCACGATATTGAGCGGAATTGTGGTAATCGCTGTTCAGCGGATTTCCTTGAGGACACAAAGAGACGAGATTTGCACTTGCATTGTGAGATGAGGTTTGGGGATCAGAAAATAAATTTCTAGCTTGATTCTGGTAAAATGTTTTGTATGTGCGTTCGCAGCACCACGTAATCTACCTCTACTGTTAGACCTTGTTTTCTCAATTGGTTGAAGCGGAACTCGAAGTTCTATTTTTTCAGTTCGGACAGAGCACATGGGCGTTTACAAGTTGGGCATTCTGAATTCATAGATAAATGTGTTTCTATACAGGAACGATGAAATAAGTGATTGCATTCTGAAATAAGCAGACATTCATGATCTTCAGATATTTTTTCATTGCATACAAGGCAATTTTGATTATAATTTTCCACAGAAATATCAATTTCTAGCTCTGGAGGATTGGTACGGGAAGGTGACCTCTCCATCATGCCAAAAACCAAATAGATAATGCGATACGCAATAGTTTTAGAATACTTGAAAAAATACGGAACAAAATACTAATTATTTATTCACTTTTATTTAGCTACAGCTATAGAAAGCAAAAATTTCAAAAATAATTAGATTTGAAAATAGTATTCAGGCCAACTTTATATCTTCTACTTGTATTAGGGACATATGGTCAATAGGTTTCAAATCCAATTAAAAAACGATTTAGCGCAATTTAAAAAAAATGGAAATTACTACTTAAAGTTGCTAAACTTAAGTCGAATTATTTAATCGCAAATTTTGATGTAAGTCGATATGGCACAAAAAAAGTATGCATTCAATATGGTTAAATGGTTACTGTAAATCAAAACTGGTTTTTCTGCCTTTCACAAATGTTCTCATTAAACCTTTAATATTTTATACAATTAAACTATGTATACTATGTACTTTCCTTCATTAAAACAATACAAACATAATAAATGACAATTGAAAAGTATACTACAAGATATTATTAATTTCGGGAATTTAAATGTTTTCTTACTATTATGATGTGAAATAAAATAGGCATTGTTTTTGTTTATAAGTTTTCAAAAAAATGGTTGAAAAAGATACAAACCCGGCTATGAAGTTTACTAAACAATTTCAAAAAACCTTGCATGCAATCAAACTAACATTCACTTTTTGAAACTAAAAAAAAAACCAATATTATTGGACAATAAATCGCAGATAGCAAAATACTGTATATCCGAATAAATACCAGGATGTCATTAACCTTGTTTGCAGGCAAAATAATTACAGAAAATAGTTTTGTAAATTACCACGATTGCTCAAATTTTTATATGGAGTTTCCTCTGGACATGAACGCATTTCAGGTCATCAGTGGTCAATATATTCGATCCTTTACATCCTCAAACAATTGAAAATCCAAAAGATTCTAAAAGGTATTTATGTACCAAATTTCACTCCATAAAAAAACAAAAGTATCATGAGTTATTGAAATCTAAAATTTATATCAATTTGTGAATAAGGTAAGAGCAAAGGAAATAATTTAGCACTTTAAACATATTTTCCTAGAGCCCCACGTTGGGTGCCAAATTTATGTAATAAACATATTCAATGATTACTACTGCATTATGGGCAGTAACGTCTAATTAGCGGTTTACGCTCTGGTAGAGAAGAGGAGCGAACGGCAGCCATAGATAAGGCTAGCTAGCAGCCGGGTGGGGGGATTCTAGTTCCTACTATCTCTTTTGCTAATAAGACATTATTCCGTCACACAAATATTGTTATAGACTCCCTAAAAATAATATAATAAATGGACTGGGTGTTGATCGTCGTTAACACGAAAAAGATGTATAGAAGCCCCATTTGAGATCAACAGAACTGCTACGAAAAAAAGTTCAACCACGAAAACTGTATATTTTTATTCTCTCCTAGATAATATTGGAGAGGAAACGCCTCGTAACCCTCCCTACCATTGATCTATATTTAAATATTTATTCTAGATCCCACATGTAAACTAGCCCATTTTATTTACATCAGTAAGAAAACTCTATAGGCGTTATTTGTCCATATTACAAAAAAAAAAAGAATTTATTCACGTTAATCGCATCTTAGACTTATTCATATATACATAAAAAAATATTAGTATTAGAACCGAAAAATAAACCGATTGACAAAAATATTAAACGGATTCAAAGAATAATTCTCAAAATTAAGTTCAAATATATAAAAACTACTAGCTAATTGACAGGTGTCATATTACTGACGCAATTTATGTAGCATACAAAGAAGCAAAAACATGAATAATTAAGAAAAGCTTTTACTTCACATACCAAAAAAAATATGAGGTTGCTAAACATGTTGCAGAAATCAGGTTAAAGAGAATTCATTGAACAAAATTAACAAAATAATGAATGAATAACATTTTTAACAAAACTCACTACGTGACATGTTGATAACTGCAACTGTTGAGGAGGCCTCTTCAAGTGCTGGATACATTATTGGCTTAAATTAGGTTGATTACTCTTTTTTTTTTTCTTTTTGTTTTTTTTTTTTTTTTTGTTTTGTTTTGTTTTATGATACATAGATTGTGGTGGAGTATATGGATGTTTCCATATTCTTAAAACTAACAATATAAAATTGATTTTAACAGATTAATTATTCTTTTTAATGAAATTAAAACTAAAACTAACTTCCTCGTGCATTGATGAAATTTTGGGCCCTATAGGGTAAGATTTTACCTGCTTAGGTTTTTGGTTAACAATTTTAGAAGACTTCGACTATTTATTTTACACCATTATTTTGCACGTTGAGCCTTAGTTTTAGCATAACAAATTAGAGGTTATAGTTACATATTCATACTTATGCTCTTAATGGAACCAATTGCTAATAGGCAAGGATGATTTGTTGATGTGATCAACCGATTGAACAGGAAGAATACGTCCTGGGCCCGTGAGAATTTGCCTTAAATTTGTTGCCTAGTACTGCTTGTTATAAAATTTCACGTGGTTTTACAGCCAAGCACATTGATCGATTTGTAAGCTGCGTTCACTTCTTAAATGCTTTTGCTCACTTTTCGTTGTTATTTCTTTTTTGGGTTTCTGTTCTGCTTTGAAGTAATAGTGATGGTGCTATTATTTTGTAGAAATTATGATTTTTGGGGATAAAAAGGTAGCAGATCCCAATAAAATTTATTAAAAAAGTTAGCTCTCAAATTAGTAAGATTTTATTTAATAAGTCTTGGAGACTTTTGCGATTACGAATAGAAAATAGTGCTTTGGTTTAGCAAACCTCGTTTTCTAATCTCCCCTTTTTTTAAGAATTTTATGCACTTTTTTAGGGTTATTAAAAAATTTTTCTTTTTATGACGTTGATGTGTCTATCTTCAAGGTTAGATAAAAAAGACTTTAACAAGCGCCTGTTTTAGCCGAGGAAACCTCGGTTTGCCATTTCCTCTTAAAAACTTTGGCGATTTAACGAAACTTATTTAAGCGCTATCTGCAGTTCAAAATACTTTGCTTGTCAAATACAATACGCATTTTTTTGCCAGTGTATTTACCTACCACTAAAAGAAACGCTTAATTTGTTGAGAACTAATCTTAATACAATTTATTTTTTTTTATTTTTTTCTTACAAATTAATGTTAGTCTGTAATAATTTACATCTACACCATTTACTAGCATAAAGTATTATTGGATTGAGTTATTCATGAAATAAATATTGTAGTTGCACTATTGAAATATTTAAATGAACGATTAATTCATATGTTTGTTTAAAAATTTATAATTAAATTTACAAAAAAAAACATCCAATATATAAAGTCACCAGTTCTTTCGCTACAAAATCCATATTTTATACTTGTTGTTATAGCGGACTTACCAATACAGGTTCGTTGTAAATTCCAAGCGTCTGTCTATAACTGTTAAAAAGTATGTCAACATACATCAAATTAAATGAACTATTGGCGCACCCTTTAATTTATAATTCTTAATATTAATACTTGTTACTATAACGGCCATAGCAATCGTCATTCTGTCCAATTTGCAAGCGTTTGTCTATAACGGTTCAAAAGATAGGCTCATATAAGACCATCTTCATCAATTATGGGGGCCCCGTTATTTTAAGATTTATTTTTGTATAATTTTTTTGTTTTTGGGAGCCAAGTAATACGCAGTCATTTTAAATTTTACAGAATCGCCCTTTACAGTTCATAACACACGTAAAAAATATATATGTATGTTGTATGGGGACACCCTTTAATTTTTAAGATTATGAACTGTTTTTAAAACGGGACCAATCTGTAAGCACAATCTATCATATTACCAAAAATTTTCCAAATCGGATGAGAAATGACTGAGTTCTGGAGGCACAAATATAAAAAAAGCAACATTCAGCCGAATTGTATAACCTCCTTCTTTTTTTGAACTCGGTTAATAAGACTTTTCGATAGATTAAAGGTAGGGACAGAGCGAAACTCGTTAATTGTTTTAAAAATACTTTTATATTGATTAGAAGGCTCTTGTTTATTTAAATAATGTATACGTTATTGCCGCCGTTTAAGTTTTTAAGTTTTATAAACCAAAGCAATTTTTAATACATATGAATTTCATTGTTTTGATGAATTTTATTGTTTTCATTTTGATGTTATTGCCTTATAAAGTTAAAATATAAAATGAATTTCATTATTTTGATATTCTTTACCATTTTACAAGTCGAATATAAACAGTAATATTTATAATGATATTATTTCTATATTGATTGAAACTATCTTCATTTTTAACCGACTTCAAAAAAGAAGGATGTTATACAATTCGGCTGAATGTTGCTTTTTTATATTTGTGCCTGCAGAACGCATTCATTTCTGATCCGATTTTGAAAATTTTTGGTAATATGATAGATTATGCTTACAGATTGGTCCTGTTTTAAAAACAGTTCATAATCTTAAAAATTAAAGGGAGTCACCATACAACATACATAATTTTTACGTCTATTATGAACTGCAAAGGTCGATTCTGTAAAATTTAAAATGACTGCGTCTTACTATAGCCCCCAATAACATAAAGTTATATAAAAATAAATCTAAAAATTAAAGGGTGCCCCCATAATTGAAACTATCTTTTGAGCCGTTATAGCCAAACGCTTGCAAATTGGACAAATTAGGCGTAATAGTTACAAGTATTAATATTACAAATTATAAATTAAAGGGTGCGCCAATAGTTCATAAAATTTGATGTATATGGCCATACTTTTGAACAGTTGTAGACAGAGGCTTGAAATTTACAAAGAACCTGTATTGCTAAGTCCGCTAAAATAACAGGTATAAAATTTGGATTTGGAAGTTATAGGGTGTTCCAATAGGTAATGTAGTTTTGTGTATGTGACCAAACTTTTGAACCGTTATAAACAGAACGCTGTAACTTAAAAGGGACTTATATTGCTAAATTCGCTACATCAAAGAGTTCATAATTTGAATTTATAAATTAAAGGGTGTCCCATAATTGATGAAGATTTACTTATATGGGCCTAACTTTTGAACCGTTTTAGACAAACGCTTGCAAATTGGACATAATGTCGATTGCTATGGCCGTTATAGTAACAAGTATTAATATTACAAATTTTAAATTAAAGGGTGCGCCAATAGTTCTTAAAATTAATGTGTGTGGCCATACTTGCGTAGACAGACGCTTGAAATTTACAACAAACCTGTATTTCTATGTCTGCTATAACAAAAAGTATAAAATATGGATTTGGAAGTTAAAGGGTGTTCCAATAGTTGATGTAATTTCACGTGTGTGGCCGTCGTTTTGAACCGTTATAGACAGAACGCTAAAACTTAAAAGGGACCTGTATTTCTAAGTCCGCTATATCAATGAGTTTATAATTTTAATTTAGAAATTAAAGGGTGTCCCATAATTGATGAAGATTTAGTTATATGGGCCTATCTTTTGAACCGTTTTAGACAAACGCTTGCAAATTGGACGTAATGTCGATTGCTATGACCGTTATAGTAACAAGTATTAATATTACAAATTTTAAATTAAAGGGTGCGCCAATAGTTCATAAAATTATTGTGTATGGTCATACTTTTGTAGACAGACGCTTGAAATTTACAACGAACCTGTATTGCTAAGTCTGCTATAACAACAAATATATAATTTGGATTTGGAAATTAAAGGGTGTCCCATAATTGATGAAGATTTACTTATATGGGCCTATCTTTTGAACTGTTTAAGACAAACGTTTGCAAATTGGACAGATTGTCTATTGCTATAGTAACAAGTATTAATATTGAAATGAAACTCGAATTGTTTCTGGTTTTGTTTATATTTTTATTTAATAGACAGCAAAACTGTCTTGTTGTACACTTTGATTAACTCCAACTTATTTCTAATTTTACAACGACTTATATACTAAATTTATTTGTACTATGACAAAGGGGAAACGTCTAAACAAAATTAAAATTGACTCACTTCAAACATCCGCGTGCCAGCTTTACAGTCGCAATGTTTCAAAGTGTCATATGCATTTGTTGCACCTGAACTGGGTGAGGTCTAGTATCAACAGACACATTACTTGACAATGGTCAGTACTACAAACAATGTAATGTGAAACCCTTTAGTACGTTTTTACTCATGGGTATTCATAATGGTTTTATGAATTTTATTTAGTTTTATTAGTTCTGACTAATTTAACTTAAGGTTGAAATATAAATATGGGTAAATCTTCACCTATTGGACCTTGAGACAAAACTGCACCCAGCGCAAAATCCGATGTGTCCGTTGTTAATACAAACGGTCTATCAAAATCCGGATATTGCAAAACTGGAGAGCTTATTAAACTGTTCTTTAATGCCTCAAATGCCAATTGGCATTTTTCAGTCCACTCAAATTTCGTGTTCTTTTTCAATAGGTCATTAAGACAGTTTGCAGTTTCTTCAAAATTTTTTATGAATCTGCGATAGTAGTTACAAAAAGCTACAAATCTTCTGACGTCGTCGGAATTTCTTGGAATAGGATATTTGGAAATTGGTTCATACTTGCTTGGGTCTGGCTTGATACCGTTTGCTGTGATCAAGTGCCCTAAGTATACAACTTCAGGACTTAAAAAACAACATTTACCCGCATTTAACTTAAGATTATACTTGGATAATCTAGTAAAAACGTTCATTAAATTTTCATTATGATGTTTCAAACTACATCCGAAAACAATAATATCGTCAACATATAGAAATGCCTCAGATTTTAATCCAGACAGTGCTATAGTTAGCATTCTTTGGAAACTACTCGAAGATATTTTTAAACCAAATGGTAATCTAGTGTACTGATAATGACCATTAGGAGTTTATCTGATGGAATGAACTTGTCATATCCAATGTAGAAAAATATTTTGCCCTTCCTTACTTGTTCAAAATGTCGTCAATTCGCGTTAATGGAAATTTATCATTAACTATCTTGTCATTAAGTTTTCTGAAATCTACTACTAACCTCCATTTGCTTAAATCACTCTGTCCCTTTTTAGGAACTAACAAGAGTGGAGCATTATAAGGACTTATGGATGGTTCTATGATTTTCTGTTCTAATAGTCCCTTCACTTGTCTATTTATCTCTTCCGTATGTGTTTGCGGCAAGCGATAATTCTTTATGTACACTGCACTAGTGTCGTTTAATTTTATAGTTTGATTATAAAAATTATTTGTTGTCAAATGTTCATTTTCCAAATGAAAAATGGATTGGTAATTTGACCAGTTGTATTTTGTGATCAATTACCTTTTCACCAAATTGTATTGTTAAATTAGTGGAACCCAAAGATTTTATTTCCTCTTTCAAAATACCCGTTAGGTAACAATAATCATCTGCATCTTCTTTATGGTTATGTAATAAATCTTATTTGCACAAAGAGACATCGGCTCCTGTGTCAATTAAAAATGTTAAAATGCTATCTGTACCCTGTACATTTAATTTTACATAATTTCTAAGATCAGACGAGATGCTAAATACTCGTTTGGTGTTTACTGGTTCTGTTCCGAAGATTCCTGGTACTCTAAAATCTCCGGATACTGGGAGTTGCCCTGTTCCTGTATATGACGTACATTATGGTTTCTATTATTATTAGAATTCCCATTATTAGAACGGTTATTATTTCCATTATTGTTCCTAAAATTTCCGTTATTCCGGTTATTACTCCTTTCACGATTATTACCCCAATTATTTTGATTATTGTTGTAACCATTGTTGTTATTTCGGTTATTGCTATTATTATTATTATTACTTTGGTTATTATTTCTTCCCGATCTGCACATTTTAGCAAGATGGTTTAACTTACCACAAGTGTTGCAATTCTTACCATCCGCATAGCATCTATTGCCATGTCTACCACCACATTTCCCACATATGTTGCCATTAGTATTCCGGTTTCGTCCAAATGCGTTTCCTGTTTGTGCAGTTTGAAACATAACCTGGCTTTGTCTTATGTCAGATGAAGCTTCTAAAGCTATTTCGATAGCTTCTTCTTAGTTCTACTTGCTTCAATCGTTCTGACTATTTCTCTATTCTTTAGACCGTTTTTGAACGCATTAAACGCTATCATAGCATGTGTTGCTAATGGTTTCCCTACTAGTTTCACCAAATGCGTTTACTTGAAGTTCGTTCAACTCCATTGTCAGTGTTTTTATTTTGTCAGCGAATTTTCTTATCGTTTCTGACTGTACTACACTAGTCAGTTCGTTTAGGATTACATTTGGAGATTTCTTTATGGAATATGCCTTTTTGAGTGAACTCAGAAGAGTCTCGATGTTAGTTGGCACTGATATTTGTCGTACTCTGTTCTGAACCTTAGTCGTTAGCTTTGTCCTAAAGAGGGAAATAGTCTCCTTTATTATTTCCAAATTAGCAATGAACGGCTCTAGCTCATCTCTTGCACCACTGAAAGATGGTAATAGTTTCGAGATAGGTGCTAGTTCAGACGTGTTCAAAATACTATTGGCCATCGTGTCGGTTTCACTAGATTCTTCTTCTGTATTACTAGATTCTTCTTCTATACTATTACTACTTGTCTGTTGCGCTTTGTCTTCGTGAAATTAAAAATATTCAAAGCTTCTCTTCTCAATGTAGTGAATTTTTCTAATTGCGTATTCTTTTCTACTTCTGTTAGTTTCAAACTATTTAATGTCGTACTTGCATCTACTTGCAATGCCTCAAGTTCCTCTTTTTGGATTTTATCGTCTCTAATGAATAAGGTCTGCCTGATGATTTCCTTGCATTTGTTAATATAGTTTCTACCTGTTTATATATTTTATCCATTAGTCTTTAATTGCAATTCAAAAATTCTCCTTTCATAACAGTATAATCATAAAATTTTTATTCATTATTTTCAATCAAAACCTATCCATAGTTTCATTAATTTCTCAGCTTATTTAAATAATCATTGATGGAGGTGAATTTTTCTATTACTTCCGAGATCTCTAATTTTTCTACTATAGAGTCGACCTTATCTTCTATTTGTAAATCATTAGCTTTTCTTTTACATTATATATAAACAATAATGCTATACTTGTTATTATAATTATTGTTATTGTTGTTATTAATAATGTAGCTTTTAACATATTTTTTTTTTTATTTTTTTATTAATTTGTTTTTTTTTGTTTTACAAAATAAATTATGATTTTTCTCTTAGATTATTTATTTATGTTTATTTAATGTCTTTTGTTTTTCTTTTTAGCTTTCTCAAGCTTTTTATATTCTCTTATTTCCTTTAATATTACATCAAATTCTGCTTCTAATTTTATTAGTCTCTTTTTTAGATAATCCTTCTCCTTATCTACTTTTTCTGTCGCTATCCTTTCTTTTATAGAAGCTATACTGTCTTCTATTATTATTAGTTTTAATTTCCTTTCACCCTTATAATTCTTGCCTTTTGATCTAGTCTCTTGGACTGGGAAAATCGGGTAGACCGGTTCCTCTTGTTTCTTATACAAAGGTTTCGGTCCTAATAGTAGAATTTCTGGTTTCTCCTTGAGTTTACCAGATTTCAGTTTTTTCTTGGCTACTTCTATTTCCCTGAGAATATCGTTTAAATTTCTCTTATCCATTAAAGTAATATGTATAACAAAACAAATTTATTTTTTGTACAGTATTTATGCAGAGCACTTAATACACTGTAATTTTGTAAAAAAAAATTCTTTCCTTCTTCTGAAATATTTAATACTTTTTTAATACTTAAGTGCAGCTGTAGTATTACCAACGGCAAGATTCATTGTTCGGGCTGGGCTGGATTATCTCAGTTTAGCAGGATTTCGTTAGCATCACAGGATTTCGGCAGCGTCAGATGATTTCGGTATCGTTGGTGTTTGGAAACATCAGAAGATTTCTGCAGCGTCACAGGTTTTCGTCAGCGTGGCAGGTTTTCAGCAGCCTGGCAGGATCGCCATGAAATGAAACTCGAATTGTTTCTGGTTTTCTTTATATTTTTATTTAATAGACAGCATAACTGTCTTGTTGTACACTTTGATTAACTCCAACTTGTTTCTAATTTTACAATGACTTATATACTAAATTTATTTGTACTATGACAAAGGGGAAACGTCAAAACAAAATTAACATTGACTCACTTCAAACATCCGCGTGCCAGATTTACTGCAGTCGCAATGTTTCAAAGTGTCATATGCATTTGTTGCACCTGAACTGTGTGAGGTCTTGTATCAACAGACACATTACTTGACAATGGTCAGTACTACAAACAATGTAATGTGAAATCCTTTAGTACGTTTTTACTCATGGGTATTCATAATTGTTTTATGAATTTTATTTAGTTTTATTAGTTCTGACTAATTCAACTTAAGGTTGAAATACAAACTGTTGTTTTCCCTTTGTACACTATGTACCGTAAGTATGCACACTACAATATTACTAATTATAAATTAAAGGGTGCGCCAATATTTCATTAAATTTGATGTATATGGCCATACTTTTGAACAGTTGTAGACAGACGCTTGAAATTTGCAACGAACCTGTATTGCTTAGTCCGCTATAGCAAAAAGTATAAAACATGGATTTGGAAGTTAAAGGATGTTCCAATAGTTGATGTAATTTAAAGTCTGTGGCCGTCCTTTTGAACCGTTTTAGACAGAACGCTGAAACTTAAAAGGGACCTGTGTTTCTAAGTCCGCTATGTTAACGAGTTAATAATTTGAATTTAGAAATTAAAGGGTGTCCCATAATTACTGTAGATTTACTTATAGAGGCATGTCTTTTGAACCGTTATAGACAAGCGCTTGTAAATTTGTCGCAATGTCGATTGATATGGCCGTTGTATTAACAGCTGATAACATTTAAAATTATAAATTAAAGGTTGCTCCAATAGTTCACTTAATTTGGTTGAAATTTACAAAGAACCGGTATTACGAACTCCTCTATAACAACAAGTATAAAATTTCGATTTGCAAATAAACGGGTGTCCCAATAGTTGATATAATATGGTGCATGTGGCCGGACTTTTGAATCGTTATAGATAGACAGCTGAAATTTACAAGGGACATGTTTTGCTAAGTCCGCTATAACAAGAAGCTTATAATTTGAATTTAGAAATTAATGTAATTTGCTCTATATGGCCGTATTTTTTGAACCGTAGTATACAAACACCTTAATTTTTAGACAGAGTGTCTAGTAATTTATTTGGTATAATAAGAAGTATAAAAATGTTATTATAAATTAAATAGTTGATATAATCGGATGTATATGGGCAAACTGTTGAACTGTTACAGACAGAAGGTTGAAATATACACAGAACCTGATTGCTAAATCTACTACAACAGCAAGTATATAATTTGAATTTGGAAATTAAAGAGTGACGCTATAGTTGCTGCAACTTAATTTATGTGGCCATACACTTGAGCTGTTATAGGAAGACAGATGAAATTTGTTTTGAAGTCGGTTTTTTCGCAAGAATTATATATTTTAGAGCTTTTATTATTTAGACAATTTATAAAACAAAGATTTTGATGATATTGCCTTATAAATAAAATAAGACTGTTCGATAGATTAAAGATAGGGACAGAGCGAAACTCGTTAATTGTTTTATAATAAAGGAATTTACACAATTAAGTCCCTAATTGAATTTAATTTACCATATAAGAAATTAATTAAAAAAATTTTCAATTAGTACTTAATTAAGTCGATAATTGATTAAGTTTCCTTATACAACCCTTGTGAAGTGTGTTCAGTTAGAGAAAATTTTATACAATGACAAAACTTAATGCCATAAAAATGAAAAATAAAATATTTTCAAATTATATGAAATGTAAATTTTTTGAAAATTTAATGGAAATTCAAAGCTAGCGTGCAGTCAAAACTTGATCGTACAAGCTAGAAGAGTTCCATATTTAAAATAAAACAAGCAAACTTTCTTTTAAAGTCGAACTTTTCTTTATTCTTCCAAATTTACAGACACAAATTTCTAATGTAAAAATTAGGTCTGTTCAATAAATTTCCGGCAGAAACTAGCAACGATAGAGTAAGATAAAAATTTACAAAATTACTATTCCAAATAAAAAAAGGAATAAACGCATTTAAAAAAAAAATAGCAAAGTAAAGGCGAACTGACGAAAATAACAAAAAACTATAAAAATAAATATGTATCTAAAAAAGCAAAAAAGCGGTGTTCGATGCTTAAATCATTTTGTATTGCAACAGTTAGCATTTGCAAGAGCTTTGTCATCGATTGTGTGCAAATTGCCAAAAATTTTCTGTCTTTTTTGTAAAACTTTTAGTTTATTTTATCCTATTTCTTTTGTTTATTGTTTTATTAACCTGGTGTTTACTTGTACATAGTTTCCTCAGCTTTCTTCTAACTATTATACAAACATTAGCTTCAATTCAAATATTTTGTATTTGAAACCGAAAACTATAAATGTTATGTATATTTTTTGCTGTGTATTTGTAAAAATTTCGTGGAGAGTGCTAATAAACACTTTCAGTTCAAAGGATTTAATATGTATTAACTTATTTTGTAAAACAGAACAAGAATCAGCTGTTCTGTTCTTGACAGTAACAAAAGTAGTAACAAATTTATTAACATTCACATCTTATACTCTTTTTTACTCTTTCGCTGCTTCTTTTGAGGTTTTGTGTTTATTTTATAATCAACAAAAAAAAGGAATTGTTTCAGTATTTGCTAAGCTCTGCAGCCGTTTTTCTTCAGCACCCAACAGTGCCGATTTCCAAAATGAGAAGAGAACGAAAGACCTTTTTTACTTTAAGCTGTTCAATCAATTCTGTCTTTATATTTTTAAATTTCCAACTTATATACTAATTTATTCTATGGTCAGCATTAATTTGGCACAATAACCAATCTATAGTGAATTCGCTGTTCCCACGGGAATTGACAAATTCTTTATTTCTTTATTTTTTTAGTTACCATAATTTGTTGGCGTGTGAAAACAATTATTTAGAGAATATTCAAAAATCATATTACATTACAAAAATCATATACATTATTCCTATGGCAACAGTTCACCACAAAATGTTTAATGTTCATTTATGCTGACCAAGCACAAATTCCATTCATAATTTTACTTCACTAAATTCTTAAAAATACTTATTGTAAACAAATATGGATTGAATTTCAAGTTCAATTAACTTATATTAAATAATATTCTTACAGTGCCTTTACTAAGTATAGATGCACTACACCCTTACCCTTTTAGATTTGGGTATTATTAAAAATGAAACAGAAAAAAAAATTATAACTAAGGCTTATTTTAAGCGTTATGTACACATTAGAGGCCTGCACAAATGCATTTGAACACACAATCAAGACATCGCACATTTTTTAAATGGTGTGCTGAAGTATGGTCGCGACAAACAAATACTGTCAAATACTGTACAAATAAAACACAAACACTTTCTTGTGTGTATTTGAAAAATGTCTTGGTATCTTAGTATGTCTTGAAAACAACAAGATATCTTGAAATGTTTCAAGACGTCTTGTTATTTCAAGACGTCTTGTTGTTTCAAGATGTCTTAAAACATTTGTTGAGTAAATTATGAAGACAGCATTGCAACCATATGTTTATTAGACGCGAGTGAAATAAAACACACAAGAGTAAATTGTATAATTGCTATTTTTGTCTTTTATTGTTGATTAAAATTGGATTAATTATGGAACATAATCCACTGTTACTTTAGTTTTTTATTTAAAATTTATTTAGTACAAAATGTGTGCATATAAACATCAAATTTTAATGTTAATTTTTTACATTTATAATAAGCATTTACAGTGATTTAATGTATAGAGATTATCATACATATTTTAGATCTTATACATATATACACATGCGGGTATTTAAGAGGAAAAAATTAAAAAAATTGCTTGTTTATTTTTATAAAAATTAATTTTATTGCCTTTTAAAGTAAAAAGTAAAACATAATAAATAAGTTAATGTTAACATTACACGTTAAGAAAAATGCTTAAAGTTTATCATCTTTGTTTTAAAAAGTTGCTGTTTATTTAGTATTGCTATGTAGATACATCATATATTTAAAAGTTTTGGAGCTTACTGACATATTCGTCCTCTTTTCTGATAGCAGTTGCCTAGCAACTGAAAACACTCTTTCAGATGCTGCACTACTGGCTGGAGTGGCCAATATTTTGCAACTTAACCTATATAGTACATGAAATTGCGTTTGCTGTAAATGCCACCAATTATTTACATCAAAATTATCTTTAAATGGAATGTTTAAATTTTGGTATATTTGTATTTCTTCGGCACTTAAGTTTGATGCAGGCGTAACAAAGTTTTTAAAATATGATGAGATAATTGTATTATTAGATGATGGCGATTCTTTATTTGGTTTATTGTCTTGATTTCGCCAATATCTCTTTAGTTCCTCTATACATTCAGACTTTATAAGATTTTTGTCTTGTTCAGAAAATTGCAACAATTTATTAGTAGGTGGTAAAAGAAAATGTGCAATTTTGTGTAACGTGGTAAGTTTGGAAAAGACAGTTGTTTGTAAATGATGGTACAATATTTCTTTAAATCGTCTCATAACTTCAATTTCGTCGTTTTCAGATTTGCAGCTGTCCATTAATCCACTGATATATGCATAAACGAGATGTAATGTTGCATATTTTTCACCTTCTAATGTTTTAGATGCCTGTTCGAATGGTTTTAAAATATTCACGATGCATTTGACGTAGCTAATCCGTATCCATTTTCAATATGATACGATTTCATTCTTTATTTCCATGTTTACTGGTATTCTCGAAACATTAGCTTCCTTAATAGCGACATAACATTTATGCTTCACTAAATTTGATGTGCTCCTCTGATCAAACTTCATCACGGAAAAACAGTTTCTGCAGGCAACTTTCTTTTCTATCTCGACGCCATTATTCTCTATCATTCCGTAAACGTCCCAAACCTTGCTTCTGCCTCTTTTTGCAGCAATCTTAAATTTACCGGACAAAATGTTTTCCTTTGTAATGGCACTGTCCATTAATTCATGGGAATCGGATTGGGTTGAACTCTAAATGTGGAAGCAAAAATAAGAAAGCACTATTAAATAATGTAACATTTTTAAAAATAGTTTTTTCTTACCATTATTTCTGTCATATTAAATGTTAAAAATCGTTACTTTTTTAATTTAAATTATGTATGTAAAATTAATATGTATGTCTAACACCACAGGCTCTTTTAAAAACTGATTATAAAACTGTTATCGACACTTTCATTTATACAAATAGAAAATATTGTTTTGACTATCTTACTGCCCTTTTATAAACCAGATTTTATTACGTGTGAAAAAGGATAATAATTGTGGTTTAAAAAAATCTGATTTACAAAAAAAACCAATTCGGGAATGTCCATAGACCAAAAAAAAAACAGGTAAATAAAAAAAATTCAATTGAGCATTAATTTAGAGCAACAATTTTGAAAAAGCAGTAAAATTTTATGATAAATCAGGTCAATTTGGATGTACAAAATAATGTAATTAGTAATTGTGGTTGTTAAAACTACACCAATTTGGGAATGTCCCTAAATAAAAACAGGTACTAGAATTTTTATCAATGGTATTGCAGTAGGTAATTTCAGTTGAAAGTGAAAATGTTTTCAAGTGTGATGTAAAAAGGGTAATAACTGCGGTTGTAAAAAATCTGTTAAAATTGCATTTGGAAATGGTAAAAAAGGTAAAATAATACTTATGTATGAATTTCTGCAATAAAAAATATTGTCGTTTTCCATATTATAAATAGATCTAGGTAGTTATTGAACACTAAAACTTAAAATTCTTTAATTAAAAACTCTTGTATGCAAATTTCTATTTAAGAACGACAAAATTTAGTAAACTTTTATGGACGCATTCAAAAAGAAATAGTTTTTATTTATAAAATAACACCAATGTAAATTAATTTAAAATTAAAATTAACTTAATCGCATTGGCCTGTACAAAGCATCCAATCGTTCATATGATACACACATAAGAACAACAAGTATTAAAAAAACACACAAATTACAAGTGAAGATGTTGATCGTCAGTTGTATTTTTTCAAATACTTGGACCATTTGAAATTTTTTTCTACTGTCACGAAATGTCTTGTTACGAACAAATACTGTCTTGACAGTATTTGAAAATAGTCTTATACACGAAGTTCTCTATTTACTTCGTGGTACGAACAGTATACGACAGTATTTTATGTTGTTGTAATACAAGGAATGTGTATGCAAACCATTTAAACATAAGGGTGTGTTTGATGTTTAAATACATTTGTGCAGGCCTCTAGTACACATATATATATTTTTTTTTTTTTTTTTTTTTTTACTTCTAAATTGTGTTTGGTATTTATATTGTTACATTGAAATTCTTATCTTTATGTTTCTTATCGATATTGTTTTTGTCAATTTAAATATTTTTTTAGCAAATTCTTATGTACTAGTTTTGTTTTAGTTTTATTAATTTCTAAAAGTACATTTAAATCTTCTAAATCTAATACTTTGTATGGGCCTTTGTATGGATCTTCATACTTTTTTCTATTTAAAACTTTAACTAAGACTAAATCTCCTATTCTAAGATCTATTTTATTCTGCTTCCTTTCAGATTCTATACTTCTTTTTCTTTTTACTTCGAGGATTATTTCTCTTGCTCTTTGTAATGAGTGATGAAGTCTAATCTTTAGTTCATTTAAGTAGTTGTCAATATTATAAATCTTTCTGGAATCAACTAAAATGTCGTTTGGGAGTCTAGGAAGTCTACCAAAAATTAGTTCGAATGGTGAATAGTCTGTATCGACACTTGGTGTCGTATTGAAAGCAAAAGTATAATATGGTATCCATTCATGCCAATTATTGTCATTCACGAAATTTAGAAAATATTCATTCAGAACGCGATGATTTCGTTCTACCGTGCCCAAAGTTTCATGATGGTAAGGTGTTGAAAAATTTTGTTTTATTTTTAATAATACACAAATCTCTTTCATTAATTCATTGGTAAATTTGGTTCCCTTATCTGTTTTCAGAACGTTAAATAAACCGTACTTTAAGACTATATGTTCTATTAAAGCTTTTGCGACAGTTCTGGCATCTTTAGACTCAAGCGGACAAGCAACAACATATTTGGTCAGTTGGCACTGCATAGTAAGTATGTATCTAAATTGTCCAGACGGTCTTAATGGTCCAACTGTGTCCATTACAATAGTATCAAAACCGTGTGATGGTGTATCTGTTATGGCAAAGGGTTCTTTTGTATTCCTTATTTGTTTATGCCTTTGGCATGAATCACATGTTGTTATGTATTTCTTAACCATTTTGTTCATATTTTTCCATATATATCTTTGTTTTAATTTGGTAAGTGTTTTCCTTATTCCAAAGTGTCCTCCATGGGGTGAGTCATGAAATTCCTGTATCAATCTATATTGTGTTATATTATCTTTTATTTCTCTTGGCATTCTGTATATAATTATTTCTATATCATTCTTCTTTATATTGTTATACGTTTCTTTCAATTCTTCGGCCGTTATATACTTAAATATTTCATCATTATCATATAGTACGTACTTCTTGAATTTCAATTTCTTTAATCTCAATAAAAGTTTCTCCAAAAATGTTCCTGAAAACATAGGATTTTCGCTTTTATTGCATATTATTCGCGTTATCGTATCATTTTTCTTTTTCAATTCTTTTCTTAATTCTTGCTGCAGCTTATTATCATATATAAATTCAATCTTTTGGGTACCCTTAATATAATTTATTGACGTACATTCCCACATCAGGAGGTGATCAGTCTCTTTTTGAGATATGCAGTCTTTTATAATAAATTCTTTTCTATGAACGTTCTTTCTATTATTATCTTCATTACATATATTTTTCTTTTCATCACTACTTTTATTTATCATACTTCGTGTTATTACCAAGGTTTTCCTTTCTTTTTAATCAATATAGATTGGAATCATGTCTCTTAATATTTGTGAATTTATGTTTATGCGTGATAGAGCGTCTGCGTTCGTATTATTTGTTCCTTTTTTGTATTTTATATCAAAGTCATAATCAGATAGTTCTAGTCTAATTCTGGTTAATTTTGAAGACGGGTTTTTATGAGTAAATAAAGCAATAAGTGGTCTATGGTCTGTGACCACGGTAAATTTTCTACCATATAGATATGGTCTAAAAAATTGTATTCCCCAATGAATACCTAATAATTCTTTCTCAATTACTGATTTGTTTTTTTCATGTTTGTTTAGCGTTCTGCTTGCATAAGATATGGGTAGATCTTTACCGATTTCACCCTGTGATAGGACTGCTCCCAGAGCTACATTTGAAGCGTCTGTGGTTAGAATGAATTGTTCGTCAAAGTTCGGATATTGTAGTATAGGCGGGTTTTTTAATTTATCTCTTAGAGTCTCAAATGCTATTTGGCAATCTTCCGTCCAATTGAAAGTTACTTTTTTTTTAATAAATTATTTAAGCAAGTTGCTATTTTGGCGAAGTTTGGAATGAATCTTCTGTAATAATTGCAGAAGGCTATAAACCGTCTAACGTCGTCTGCGTTTTTTGGAACAGGATATTGTTCAATTATTTTGTATTCCGTCGGGTCGGTTTTTTCATTCATAGTCTTAATCGTAGATCGAGCTACCTGATTTGAATTGTCCTCAAGTTCCGAAATTTGTACCAATGTCAAGTCTGCTATCAAAGTGTTAATACGTTCTTTGTAATTAAGTACATTTCTTTTTTGTCTTGTATTTCTTAATTCATAATGTATGCTGCTTGACGTTCTTGTTGATTTGAAATGTTTTGCCAAAGCTGTCTTCAGCTCATCGAAAGTTTCAGGCGTATTTTGTATAATCAAAATGTCCCTGACTTTGTCTACTAATTTTATTGCAAATATATATTTTATCAGGTTCTTTCTTCCTTGCTCATTAAGTTCAGAATGAACCATTTCTATCATTGAAAGGAAAATATGAACATGTTTTGGATTTCCGTCGAAAACTGGTATTGTTTCCGAAGCCTTTTTACAGTCAAAGTTCGACATGATTCTAAGATTTTCAACTTTTTCCTCTTTATGTTCTGTCAATAGCTGAATTGCTGTTTCTTTCAAGTCTCTAAATTGAATAATCTTTTCGTCTCTTAAGGGAATCTCTAAATGTCCTACAAGTTTTCCGAATTTTTCACCTAAATTCTCTATTAGCTTTAGTTTTTCTTGTATAGTTTCTTTTGTATATTTTTTTGTTATTGATTTCCTAGCATTCACAATTAATCTTTCTAATTCGTCAAAGATCTGCTCCATTGAAATTTTTTTTTTTTTATTTTTTTATTTTTGTTTTATTATTTATGCATTTTGTACAGAATTTCTTACAACCTGTTTTTTTTTTATAAAGTGTTGTAGAAACTTGAATATTACTACTACTACGAAAATTAATAACAGAATTATTATTATTTCCTGGTCTATTGTTATTTTATTTGTATTTGTAGCGTTGGCAATCGCATGGCCCTCTACTTTTGCATCTGCGATACCCATTTTGATTTGTTCTAATGAATATTCTATTCTATCTTCCTCTGTTATCTGAAAAGTATGTAATTCTAGATTCATCACTGTTCAAAACTTTCTTGGGTTTTTTCTTATTTTTCTATATATTTTTATGAAAAATATATATATATACAAAATCTTTAAAGTGCAATTTTAATGTTACATCAAAATCCTAGAAGAATGTTTTATTTTTTTTATTATTTTATTATGGTTTCGCCAACCGGCCTTCCTGAGTTCTATTAGTTGCTGTATCAATCGTTGTTTTTGTCTTCCCTCACTGATGCCTATTATACGCTGCAGGTCCTTGCAGGCTTTCTGAAATTTTAGCTTCTTTCCTCCTTTCTTCTTTTTAATTGTGGCTTGGTTTCTAAAGTTTTGTAGTTGTAGTTTCTGATTCTTCTGTCTCGTCTGATACTGCTCTATTGTAATTGGCTTAGGTCCAGCAGACTTTGGTGTGGGTGTACAGGTGGTTGGTTCTTCAACTGATGTTCCTTCTGGAACGTATTCTTCGTGCAGATATTTTTTCCACTTCTCAAAAATTTCGTCTACCTTTTGTTGAGTCATTTAAAATTGTAGAACTCTCCGTCAAGGAAAAAAATTAAAAAAAAAAAATTCCTCCAAAAAAAAAAACAATTTTATCCTGTTTATTTATAGGATTCTTTTTAGATTGGCAGGATCGCCATATAATGTGTTTATTTTATAATCAACAAAAAAAGGAATTGTTTCAGTATTTGCTAAGCTCTGCAGCCGTTTTTCTTCAGCACCCAACAGTGCCGATTTCCAAAATGAGAAGAGAAAGAAAGACCTTTTTTACTTTAAGCTGTTCAATCAATTCTGTCTTTATATTTTTAAATTTCCAACTTATATACTAATTTATTCTATGGTCAGCATTAATTTGGCACAATAACCAATCTATAGTGAATTCGCTGTTCCCACGGGAATAATTTGTTGGCGTGTGAAAACAATTATTTAGAGAATATTCAAAAATCATATTACATTACAAAAATCATATACATTATTCCTATGGCAACAGTTCACCACAAAATGTTTAATGTTCATTTATGCTGACCAAGCACAAATTCCATTCATAATTTTACTTCACTAAATTCTTAAAAATACTTATTGTAAACAAATATGGATTGAATTTCAAGTTCAATTAACTTATATTAAATAATATTCTTACAGTGCCTTTACTAAGTATAGATGCACTACAAGGTACTGCAGTAAACACTTTCCAATAACAATTAGTAACAACTCCTTGTTATTGAACAGAACTATATTTTACTGTCAAATTTTAATTAAGTAAATTAAATTGGATATGAGTGAACACCAAAATTAATTACTCAATTAAAATTTTAATTGTATAAATTAAAACGTATGTCTGTACAGGGTATTATATTGATTAGAAGACTCTTGTTTATTTAAATAATGTATACGTTATTGCCGCCGTTTAAGTTTTTCAGTTTTATAAAGCAAAGAAATATTTGATACATATGAATTTCATTGTTTTGATGAATATCATTGTTTTGATTTTGATGATATTGCCTTATAAAGTTAAAATATAAAATGAATTTCATTATTTTAATATTCTTCAGCATTTTACATATCGAATATAAACAGTAATATTTATAATTATATTCTTTCTATATTGATTGAAACTTTCTTCATTTTATTTTTTAGAGTTTATATTATTTAGACGATTTATAACACAAATTTTGATGATATTGCCTTATAAATAAAATAAGGCTTTTCGATAGATTAAAAATAGGGACAGATGTGATCTGGATTGTGGCTGCCTGCCGACACGGCCCAAGCCACAGGATAGATACAATGCGTCTACCAACGCCCCCATGCCGAAACATGAGTACCAATTCGAATTCATGCATTTGGACATGTTTTCCCCCTTGGTTTGGAGCGGAGCCTATCTAAAACTCCTATCGATCTATGGGTCTCGACACCCGGTTGCGATGCAACTCCACACCGAGCTTGCGCTGTTCCCGCGTTTTGGGTTTAAACCACAGCCACCACGAAGCTCCCCGAAGGGCCGCACCATTGTCAGGCTGGAACCGAAATTCCAGGGGCTCCTGACACCCGTGGTACTAGAATTAAGTCTCCGGTCAAACCTCGTAAACTAGATTACTACCAGTCGAGTTCCAAACAACTGGTGACCCGCGACAAGTCCAATCCGTAGTCCTTTACAGCTCCAAGGAACTATAAGAGGGACCGTCGCAAAAACCTTAGCTGCAGCACCAACCACTGCACCAGCACAGAAGGAACCACCAAAACAACAACCCCATACAGCAAAACATCACCGGACAACACTGCAAGGCACAGACCAAAATTTACACAAGGTAATGGGTATGCAAATGCTCGCGCAGCAAACTACCAACTACAAACGCCTTAACCTCCTGCGGAAGGCTATACGGGCAAACACGCGGAGTCTATCTAAATGCTCGGCTCTCTGTACAATTCCGCCAAAATCATAATCGTCTCCGATCCTGCTAAGCCCATACTGTCCATGTCTCTAATGTCGGCATAGATGGGACATTCCACAAGAAAGTGCCTCCAATCCTCAAAGTCAGCACCGCATCTACAGGCAAAATAATCAGACAAGGCCCTTTGATGCAAAAATTCTTTCAAAGAGCCGTGCGCGGTCAGTAGGAAACCCAAGCTTAAGCCGAAGCAAAAGTCCGGGTGTTCCATTACGAAGGTCGGGTCACGTATGAATTCATACGTGACCATACCAACATCACTGTTCTCTCACCTACCCCTCCAGATAGAAACAAGACGCTCATTCGGAAGCCTCTTGATCGTCTCCGATCCAGCATATACCAAATCACCAGCAGCAAGCCAATCATGTCCGAGAAGCCGTAGTCCCTGTTTGATCTTGAAAGCTATAGCACGACATATCACTTCCAAGTCAAGGGGGGCAAGATATGAAGAGCATCCGTTGAAACAGTCCGACAAACTGGCATGCAAGCGAGCAAAGCCACCCTCTGACAAGATAACACCTTGTTCCGGCCAACTGCAGACATAACTAGTTCGTACCAAACAGGCGAACCATATGCCGCACATGCAACAAAAAGCCCGCCGTATATGGTACGAGTAGCACGCCTGCCTAGGCCCCAGTCACTCCTAAGGATACGTCTAACATTACCCACAACGACACTCAGCTTGTCCCTCACATAGACAGAATGAACTAAAAAGTTCATCCTTTCCGCCACCATCAGTCCCAGGTATTTGACCTGTGTCACATAACTGAGACGTCTGTTGCCAGCACGTATGCATGGTGGACGAGCCTGAGATAACCTGTCTTTCGGCAGCATCATCACAGTCTTGTCCGTAGCTACATCGACACCGACGCCAGCACCCCATCCACAAACAATGCGCATGGCCTGATTACCCCTTCTCTCCAGTTCAGCACGAGACTGACCTTCAGTAAGAATAAGCAGGTCATCCGCATATGCACACAGCCTGAAGGAGAGGCCGCCGAGCTGCCGCAACAGGGGATCCATAATGAGGTTCCAAATAAATGGACCACAGATGGACCCCTGTTGACAATCACGGACGACATCCCTCCAAACAGTATCGCCGGCCCCAACCACACAAGCATTCCTGTCGCTGAAGTAACTCACCCATAAGGCCAGCTCCCTACAGCCTACATTACGTATTCTGGCAAGAACTGAGCCCCACAGTAGGTAGTCAAATGCACCCTTAAAATCGACAAATAGACCAAGAACGTATCTAGCCGAAGAGTTACTTACACAACGCCTAACATGCAACAAAAAGCCCGCTGTATATGGTACGAGTAGCACGCCTGCCTAGGCCCCAGTCACTCCTAAGGATACGTCTAACATTACCCACAACGACACTCAGCTTGTCCCTCACATAGACAGAATGAACTAAAAAGTTCATCCTTTTCGCCACCATCAGTCCCAGGTATTTGACCTGTGTCACATAACTGAGACGTCTGTTGCCAGCACGTATGCATGGTGGACGAGCCTGAGATAACCTGTCTTTCGGCAGCATCATCACAGTCTTGTCCGTAGCTACATCGACACCGACGCCAGCACCCCATCCACAAACAATGCGCATGGCCTGATTACCCCTTCTCTCCAGTTCAGCACGAGACTGACCTTCAGTAAGAATAAGCAGGTCATCCGCATATGCACACAGCCTGAAGGAGAGGCCGCCGAGCTGCCGCAACAGGGGATCCATAATGAGGTTCCAAATAAATGGACCACAGATGGACCCCTGTTGACAATCACGGACGACATCCCTCCAAACAGTATCGCCGGCCCCAACCACACAAGCATTCCTGTCGCTGAAGTAACTCACCCATAAGGCCAGCTCCCTACAGCCTACATTACGTATTCTGGCAAGAACTGAGCCCCACAGTAGGTAGTCAAATGCACCCTTAAAATCGACAAATAGACCAAGAACGTATCTAGCCGAAGAGTTACTTACACAACGCCTAACATGCAGCAACGCATCTTCAAGGGCCTCCCCTCCCTAAAACCAAACCGGTACTCAGAAAGGCCCTCGTTGTCGCATTCCTTCAGTAGCGCCACCATTATCCTCTCAAGTACTTTTCCAAGTACTGGGAGGAGACTGATGCCCCGATAAGGAGCACGACAACACGAACACTTTTCCAAGCCCTAGGGAAATAGCCCTCACTCAGACACTTCTCGTAGACTGCTTCCAAGTATTCCGGCACAGCCTTCCAGATGCTCTTACAGATCTCTCCAGTCATGCCATTAATACCCGGAGACTTCCTACTCCTAACCTGATAGATACTATCCGAAACCTCCTCCCTCAGAATTGGTGAGCCGACCGCCTCCCTAATTAGAGGAGGACGATCAATCCGTTCCGCATCTGGAAAGAAAGTCATCAACAAGGCATCCATGCAATACCGCCAGGAAGTTAGCCCTGCACCGTCAACCTGTAAGGATTCCAAAACAAGCCCCTTGTCCCTACCCCTACGAATGCGGTAAACTTCACCCCAAGGATCGTCCCTATTCTAATGAACAAAGTCCCTCCACTCCTCCTTTTTAACCTGTTCAACACGTCTTTTGTACACCCGCAGCTGACCCAAATAGACCGCATTCCGTGCAGCCAAATCTTCTGCTCCAGTGCGCCTGGCCGCGTCCTAAGACAACGACCAAGCAAAACGTCATTAACTGATCTATTGTCTCCACCTGCTGATCCACCGTCAGTGCACGAAATGACACGTCCGACACTACAGCTCGAAAGAAATCCGCGTACCCAGACCAGTTCGCGCCGTTTACCCGCCATCTCCGCGGAGACGAGAACGCGATAGCGCGCCTGTGAAAAGACATCACAATCTCAATGCGATTGTGGTCACTCACGCCACCATCGTAACGTACCCTCCACCTAAAGCTAAAAAATGCCATAGCTGCATTATTAGCATCTCTAACATCTATATCGCTAGTACCATTTGGACCGTCAAATGTATATAGATCGCTAGCCTCATTAACCACTGAAGCACCCTTTGCGATCAGCCACTCGCTTAGCACAACTCCTCGTCTGTAGTTCAAATACGCAGGCGCACGCCTGGGCATTTTACTGAACCACATACGAGAGCATGCATTCGCGTCCAAGCCAAGGATAAGTGGGAAGTTACTCGGAAGTAGTAACACCGTATCCATGTATCCAATATAACGGTCCAAAGTACTACTAGGTGGACAGTAGATACTCGCCAAAAATAAACGGGCGAAAGGGCCCTCAACGATCACGGAAACCCCCCAACGAGCACAACTCACAACAGTACAGGCGATTTCAGGATCGTCAACGATTATCGCAGAATTGCCACGCAGATTCATAAATACCCCCATTGCAGCCGGCAGTCCCCTAACACGACCATTCGCATAAAACGGCTCCTGTAAAAGTGCAAATGAAGCCCGCCGCTCCCTTATCTTCTGCCCAAAAACACATGTCGCCGCATACGATCGCTGCAGGTTCTGTTGAATTACTGTAACTCCCTCCATACTTAGTGTCGTGGATTAGCCCTAGCAACCATGGAACCGTAAATTGGGCAAGCCATCGACAGCATCCTGTGATCCGAGGGTAGGCCCTTGAATCGGAAATTCCGGCAGCATACTTCACCCGTGCAGGTGGACGCACGGTGACCGGGAGCTCCGCACCGTAAGCACGTCTCCTCACGTATTCTACATTCCTGGACTCGGTGATATAACCCAAGACACCGGTAGCAAGACTGGACAGGATCCTGCGTCCGCACCTGGAAGCTGAACCATTTAATATATACTCCGGTCGAGCATAGTTGGTCCACAACCATCCCCGTGCACTCCAGTGTCAAGTTCACTTGATCGCCGCTTTCCGTTCTCCAAGGCGAACTTACCAGCCAGACACTCCTTCTATAGACCTCCGGAGTCATCTGCTCCTTCAGATTCAGCTCATAGAGCTCACCCATGAACTCGTCCGGTGCGATTTCGGCATGCACCCGCTGTACCACCACCCTAGGCCCCAGCTTGTCATTGACACTGACATCTAGCCCGACCTCTGCAAACTTTGTATTGGCAGCTATACGCTCCCGCTCCGCAACAGACGGGGTCCGAATAACCGCTCCTCCAGATTTAATGGGACGCACCTCGCGCTCCCGAACACCCAGGGTGGGACCCACCTCGGTGACCACCTTCTCAACCACCTCCTTCGAACTCGCAGCACCACGACACTTCACCACTACGGACCACGTATCCAAGGACTTCGGCGACGCCACGGGAGCCGCAGAAGCCGCCGGCACAGCACGCACCCCAGGCGATGCCTTGGAAACAGCAAACGTCCCGGTGTCAGCCGCACCAACTCTTACGTCACCGCGAAACTCCAGGCGACCGCGCAGCCACCCGTTCTTCTCAACAAGCTTCACAAGGATCTTCTGGTACTTCGACGCGCAGCGCAGCAGCTTCCTGGCTTTCTCTGCCCCAATGCCATCCGAAAGGACCACATCCGTGAGCTTCTCAGTCACCTCCTTCATCCGATTGACGGCATCGCCTGGACGGGCCATCTCCGCAGGAATCAACTTCCGCTTCGGCCTCCACCACAGTTCCAGCAAGCTGTTCCCACCGTCAGCCGCCGAAGTAACAGCAGCCGCAGATACAACTTCACCTTCAGCGTCATCCACCATCGATATCACCTCTTAGGCGAACCAGGCTTGCATCTTTTTCCAGCCATCGCCTTACCCGTCGTCGTCCTTCGCCTTCGGTTTGCGCTTTGACGCAGGCACCGGTGGCATGTCGACAAAATTCAAAAAATTCAACAAAAATACAAAAAGGTTTTCACCTACCTTAACGGACTGCCTGCGTATGATGTAAAAATTCTTCTTTTGTACCGCGCGGCCTCTACCGGTTAATTTCCGCGAAAGCACGGTCACGAACCGAAACAACAGTGTTCTATTAAAGACACTTTTTAAATCTCTATACGGCAACACTTATTTTTATTTCAACAGCAATGACCTTCCCGCCGGAGTTTCACCTTTAAGATTTTTGTCCAGCGGAGTCTCAATTTTCAGCTGTCTCACTTTAAACTTTTTTACTTTTATTACTTGCAAATTTTTTTTGTCTTTTTCTTTTCCTTTTCTAACGCACTATCACTGTTAAAACACTTGTAACTTACTTTCAATTTATTAATTATCCGTAAACACGTCCGTACGATTCAACAATCAAACAGCGAATATTAAAGGTAGGGACAGGATAAGTGATTAGATTAACGTCTGTTCCTGGCGCGGAGCCTTTAGACGGTGGTTAAACCACTAATCTCTGTTGAGAATGCAACAGCACACCTCAGTCTATTCCACGCCAGACCCGCAGATATAGACAATTTAACCACAACCACCACGCGTACCCCGAAGGGACCTCACTAATAACAGGCTACAGAGGTGGGCGGCTCTCTGTATGGGCTACCGGCTCCCGTGGTGCCAGTCTTTTTAATTTTATTATTACAAATATGTTTTATTAGCAAAAAGGAGACTGGTAAGAATCTCCGACAGTACCCAACCGTCTATCCAGCTTCAGTGCCTGCAACATCGGGGGAATGGTTCCCCCTATACCCCCGAAGAACCTCGTCTGCGCCGTGGTTAGATCAGCACAGACTCTTGGTGCCCCCGGGGGGGAAAAGATAGGGACAGAGCGAAGCTCGTTAATTGTTTTAAAAATACTTTTATATTGATTAGAAGACTCTCGTTTATTTAAATAATGTATACGTTATTGCCGCCGTTTAAGTTTTTAAGTTTTATAAAGCAAAGCAATATTTGATAAATATGAATTTCATTGTTTTGATTTTGATGATATTGCCTTATAAAGTTAAAATATAAAATGAATTTCATTATTTTGATATTCTTCACCATTTTACAAGTCGAATATAAACAGTAATATTTATAATTATATTCTTTCTATATTGACTGAAACTATCTTCATTTTATATTTTAGAGCTTATATTATTTAGACAATTTATAAAACACAGATATTGATGATATTGCCTAATAAATAAAATAAGACTTTTCGATAGATCAAAGATAGGGACAGATGTGATACAGATTTACGTGGTTTCCTTCCAAATGGTCTAACTCCACGATGTTCTAAACACTGGGTGAATACAATGCGTCTACCAACGCCCCCATGCCGAAACATGAGTACCAATTCGAATTCATGTATTTGGACATGTTTTCCACCTTGGTTTGGAGCGGAGCCTATCTGAAACTCCTGCCGTTCTACGGGTCACGGCACCCGGTTGCAATGCAACTCCACATTGAGCTTGCGCTCTCCCCGCGTTTTGGGTTTAAACCACAGCCACCACGTTGCTCCCCGAAGGGCCACTCCATTGCCAGGCTGGAACCGAGGTTCCAGGGGCACCTGACACCCGTGGTACCAGATTAAAGACTCCGGTCAGACTTCGTAACCGAGATTACTTCCAGTTGGGTTCCAAATAACCAGGGACTGATGACCCACAGCAACAAAACATACAGAAACTTGCTACCAGCGCCAGCCACCTACAAAAGGAACCAGCAACCAGCTTCCAGCCATCAGCGTCACTCCAATCCATTATCCAAATCATAGTCCATATCAACAAACGAGACTCATCCAGGAGTTGCTTACTACATGCCCAAGTACTACAGAAGCCACCCCTTAAAGCCCCAAAAGGGCTAGAAGAAGAGACCGCCGCAAAACCATGGCTGCTGCACAAACACAAGACATCAGCCACAGCGAAGACCACATCAAACAACAACAACCAACATCAGCCATGTTACCGGACAACAATACGTAGCGGACAACGTTGGCGATACACGAGGACACCGGGTTTGTGAACAACCGTACAGAACGCCACCAACTACACACGTCTCAACCTCCTCAAAAAGGCCACACGGGCGAATTCGCGCAGTCTACCTAATGCATCCGCATTCCCCAAAATGTTACTGAAATTCCAGCTGTCGCCAGACCTAATAACACCCATACTATTGAAGTCCCTGATGTCATCATATATGGGACACTCAGTCAGTATGTGCCTCCAATCCTCACAACTAGCCCCACACCTACAGGCAGCAGAATCAGACAAGGCCCTGTGATGCAAGAATGCATTCAGAGAGCCGTGACCGGTCAGTAAGAAAGCCAGACTTAAGCCGAAACTAAAGTCTGAGCGTTCCCGCACAAAAGTAGGGTCACGTATGAATTCTTACGTCACTCTACCTGCACTACTGTTCTCCCACCTGCTCCTCCACTTAGTAACAAGACGCTCATCTAAGAGTCTCTTGACTGTCCTTTCTCCTACATCCACCAAGTCATCAGCAGAAAGCCAATCATGCGCTAGAAGCGGTAGCCCCCGCTTAACTTTGCAGGCAATAGCACGACGTATTACCTCCAAATCAAGGGGAGCAATACCCAGGAAGACCTGAAGAGCATCCGTTGAAACTGTTCTACAGACCGGTATGCAAGCGAGCATAGCTACCCTCTGACAAGATAAAATCCTCTTCCTGCCAACAACAGACATGGCCATATCGTACCAAACAGGCGCACCATAAGTTGAACAGGCAACAAACAGTCCGCCGTATATGGTCCGAGTGGCACGCCTGCTAAGGCCCCAGTCACTCCTAAGTATACGTCTGACATTACCTACAACGCCACTCAGCTTGTCCCTCACATAGACAGGATGAACTAAAAAGTTCATCCTTTCTGCCACCATTAGCCCCAGGTATTTGACTAGCGTCGCATAGCTGAGACTTCTGTCACCTGCTCGTATGCATGGTGGACGAGCCTGTGATAACCTGCCTTTCAGCAGCATCATCACAGTCTTGTCAGTGGCCACATCGACACCGACACTAGCACCCCATTCACAAACAATGCGCATGGCCTGATTACCTCTTCTCTCCAATTCAGCACGAGACTGACCTTCGACAAGAATAAGCAAGTCATCCGCATATGCGCACAGCCTGAGGTACCAAATAAATGGGCAACAGATGGATCCCTGCGGACAACCACGGACGACATCGCTGGCGCCCACCACACAAGCTTTCCTGCCGCTGAAGTAACTCTCCCATAAAGCCAGCTCCCGACAGCCTACCTCACGTATTCTATCAAGAACCTGGCCCCACAAGAGGTTGTCAAACGCACCCTTAAAATCGACAAATAGTCCAAGGACATACCTGCCGGAATAGTTGCCCACACAGGGCCTAACATGCAGCTACGCATCCTCAACGGATCATACGTGATCAAGATTAACGTCATTTCCTGCCTGTGAAGGCCTATATGACGGTGGTCTTACCACTGAGTGTAATACAAAGCGTCGACTAGCGGCCCCCATAGGACGTAGCCGATGGAGTTGCAACTTCAAGAACATGGCTTGCAGGCCCATGAACTTCCCCTTGCGCCAGACCCGCAGATATAGACTTTTCTAACCACAGCCACCACGTGTACCCCGAAGGGACCTCACCAATAACCGGCTACAGAGATGGGCGGCTCTCTGTATGGGCCACCGGTTCCCGTGGCACCCGTTTTTTTTTGTTATTAATTCAAATATAAATTATCATCAAAGGGAAACTGGTGGATAACCCCGACAGTACCCAACTGTCTATCAGCTTTGGTGCCTGCAATACCGGGGGACTGCTTCCCCCTTTACCCCCGAGGATCCTCTTCTGCACCGTGGTTAGATCAGCACTGACTCTTGGTGCCCCCGGGGGGAAAGATAGGGACAGAGCGAAACTCGTTAATTGTTTTAAAAATACTTTTATATTGATTAGAAGACTCTCGTTTATTTAAATAATGTATACGTTGTTGCCGCCGTTTAAGTTTTTAAGTTTTATAAAGCAAAACAATATTTGATAAATATGAATTTCATTGTTTTGATGAATTTCATTGTTTTGATTTTGATGATATTGCCTTACAAAGTTAAAATATAAAATTTATTTCATTATTTTGATATTCTTCATCATTTTACAAGTCGAATATAAACAGTAATATTTATAATTATATTCTTTCTAAATTGTTTGAAACTATCTTCATTTTATATTTTAGAGCTTATATAACTTAGACAATTTATAAAACACAGATTTTGATGATATTGCCTTATAAATAAAATAAGACTTTTCGATAGATCAAAGATAGGGACAGATGTGATACAGATTTACGTGGTTTCCTTCCAAATGGTCTTACTCCACGATGTTCTAAACACTGGGTGAATACAATGCGTCTACCAACGCCCCCATGCCGAAACATGAGTACCAATTCGAATTCATGTATTTGGACATGTTTTCCCCCTTGGTTTGGAGCGGAGCCTATCTAGAACTCCTGCAGGGGCACCTGACACCCGTGGTATCAGATTAAAGACTCCGGTCAGACTTCGTAACCGAGATTACGTCCAGTTGGGTTCCAAATAACCCGGGACTGGTGACCCACAGCAACAAAACATACAACACACATCAACATAAAATGCACAAACAAAAGCACAAAAACAATAAACAGCCGCCCTCACGAGCGACACTTTGTGCCACAACAAGTGACACCAGCAAGGACAACACGAACAACTGAGACAACAATTAACGTAGTTTTCCTCACGGATATACTTAGTCAACAAAATGACACAGCAACAATAAAATAATCTGCAACCAGAAACTTGCTACCAGCGCCAGCCACCTATAAAAGGAACCAGGAACCAGCTTCCAGCCATCAGCTTCAATCCAATCCATTATCCAAATCATAGTCCATATCAACAAACGAGACTCATCCAGGAGTTGCTTACTACATGCCCAAGTACTACAGAAGCCACCCCTTAAAGCCCCAAAAGGGCTAGAAGAAGAGACCGCCGCAAAACCATGGCTGCTGCACAAACACAAGACATCAGCCACAGCGAAGACCACAGCAAACAACAACAACCAACATCAGCCATGTTACCGGACAACAATACGTAGCGGACAACGTTGGCGATACACGAGGACACCGGGTTTGTGAACAACCGTACAGAACGCCACCAACTACACACGTCTCAACCTCCTCAAAAAGGCCACACGGGCGAATTCGCGCAGTCTACCTAATGCATCCGCGTGCCCCAAAATGTTACTGAAATTCCAGCTGTCGCCAGACCTAATAACACCCATACTATTGAAGTCCCTGATGTCATCATATATGGGACACTCAGTCAGTATGTGCCTCCAATCCTCACAACTAGCCCCACACCTACAGGCAGCAGAATCAGACAAGGCCCTGTGATGCAAGAATGCATTCAGAGAGCCGTGACCGGTCAGTAAGAAAGCCAGACTTAAGCCGAAACTAAAGTCTGAGCGTTCCCGCACAAAAGTAGGGTCACGTATGAATTCTTACGTCACTCTACCTGCACTACTGTTCTCCCACCTGCTCCTCCTCTTAGTTACAAGACGCTCATCTAAGAGTCTCTTGACTGTCCTTTCTCCTACATCCACCAAGTCATCAGCAGAAAGCCAATCATGCGCTAGAAGCGGTAGCCCCCGCTTAACTTTGCAGGCAATAGCACGACGTATTACCTCCAAATCAAGGGGAGCAATACCCAGCAAGACCTGAAGAGCATCCGTTGAAACTGTTCTACAGACCGGTATGCAAGCGAGCATAGCTACCCTCTGACAAGATAAAATCCTCTTCCTGCCAACAACAGACATGGCCATATCGTACCAAACAGGCGCACCATAAGTTGCACAGGCAACAAACAGTCCGCCGTATATGGTCCGAGTGGCACGCCTGCTAAGGCCCCAGTCACTCCTCAGTATACGTCTGACATTACCTACAACGCCACTCAGCTTGTCCCTCACATAGACAGGATGAACTAAAAAGTTCATCCTTTCTGCCACCATTAGCCCCAGGTATTTGACTAGCGTCGCATAGCTGAGACTTCTGTCACCTGCTCGTATGCATGGTGGACGAGCCTGTGATAACCTGCCTTTCAGCAGCATCATCACAGTCTTGTCAGTGGCCATATCGACACCGACACTAGCACCCCATTCACAAACAATGCGCATGGCCTGATTACCTCTTCTCTCCAATTCAGCACGAGACTGACCTTCGACAAGAATAAGCAAGTCATCCGCATATGCGCACAGCCTGAGGTTCCAAATAAATGGGCAACAGATGGATCCCTGCGGACAACCACGGACGACATCGCTGGCGCCTACCACACAAGCTTTCCTGCCGCTGAAGTAACTCTCCCATAAAGCCAGCTGCCGACAGCCTACCTCACGTATTCTATCAAGAACCTGGCCCCAAAAGAGGTTGTCAAACGCACCCTTAAAATCGACAAATAGTCCAAGGACATACCTGCCAGAATAGTCGCCCACACAGCGCCTAACATGCAGCCACGCATCCTCAACGGATCTCCCCTCCCTAAAACCAAACTGGTACTCAGAAACACTCCCGCTGACACACTCCTTCAGTCGCGCCACCATCATCCTCTCCAGTACTTTTCCAAGCACTGGGAGAAGATTGATGCCCCGATAAGAGCGTGGATTACTCCTCACTCTATCGGCGGACTTCAGCAGCATGACAACGCGAGCACTTTTCCAAGCCCTAGAGAAATAGCGCTCACTCAGACACTTCCCAAAGATTGCTTCCAGGTATTCCGGTATAGCCTTCCAGATGCTTTTACATATCTCTCCAGTCATACCGTCAATACCTGGCGACTTTCTACTTTTAATTCGACAGATGCTATCAGAAACCTCCGATCCTACCAGAATTGGGGGGCCAAACTCCTCCCTAACGAGAGGAGGGCGATCGACCCGTTCCGCCTCTGGAAAGAACGTTCCTAATAAGGCGTCTACACAATCCCGCCAGGTAGTCAACAAAACGTCGCCAACCTGAAGAGATTCTAAAATCAGCCCCCTGTTCCTACCCCTACAGATGCGATAGACCTTACCCCAAAGATCGTCCCTATTGCACTCTACAAACGCCCTCCACTCTTCCTCCTTAACCTTCTCTATCCGTCTTTTGTACAAGCGCAGGCTGGCCAGATAGGCCGTTCTTCGGATAGCTAAATCCTCAGCGCCGGAAAGTCTGGACCTCTGGAACAACCTCCTGAGGCGCCTTACATCCCTTCGCATCGTATCCAGTTCACTAGTCCACCACCTAACGCCACCCGGCCGCGTCCTTCGACAACGACCAAGAACAACGTCATTAACAGTGTACATCCACCGATCTATCTGCTCAACCTGCTGTTCCACCGGCAAAGCCCTCAAGGCCACTATTGGCATTTCTGACGCGACAGCCTTAAAGTAGTCTGCATAGCAAGACCAATCCGCGCCATGAAGCCGCCATCTGCGGGAAGACGAAGTAGTCCAACTGCGCCTGTGGTAAGAAATAGCAATCTCTATGAGATTGTGATAGCTTATCCCGGCATTGTCACATACTGTCCACCGAAAGACATAGGCCGACACCGCCGCGTTATTCGCGACAGTTACGTCTATATCACTTGCACCAACTGGACCGTCAAACGTATATAAATCGCTAGCCTCATTTAAAACAGAAGCACCTTTTGCGATCAGCCACTCACTAAGCATAACTCCTCGTATGTAGTTCGAATACGCAGGCGCACGCCTGGGCATTTTACTGAACCACATACGAGAGCTTGCGTTTGCATCCAAGCCTAGGATAACAGGGAAGTTACTCGCGAGGAGTAACACCGTATCCATATACCCTATATAACGATCCAGCGGAGCACTAGGCGGACAGTAGACACTCGCCAAAAACGATCGCCCAAAACGGCCCTCTACTACTATGCAAACACCCCACCTGGCACGGCTAACGACAGTGCAGTCGACATCAGGATCATCAACAACAACAGCTGAATTTCCTGGCAAATTAGAATAGACACGCATATCAGCCGGTAACCCCCTAATACGATCCCTCACAAAAAATGGCTCCTGCAAAAGCGCAAAAGAAGCCCGCCGCCCCCTCATCACCTGCCCAAACTCGCAAGTCGCCGGATATGCCCTCTGAAGATTTTGCTGTATTACAGTAATCCCCTCCACACTTAATGTCTAGAATTCGCCCTAGCAACCATAGCCTCATAAATGGGACATGCCATCGACAACATCCTGTGATCTGCTGGAAGTCCTTTAAACAGGCAGTTTCGACATCTAATTTAGGCAGAGCAGTTAGAGGCCCGATGACCAATCTCGCCACACCGCAAACACGTTTCCTCCCGCATTCTGCATTCATGGACTCGATGATCGAACCCAAGGCACCTAAAGCACGACTGTACCGCATCCTGTATCCGCACCTGAAACCGGAACCACTTTATGTAGGCACCGGTCGAGCACAGCTGATCCACCACCCTGCCTGTAAACTCCAACGTCACATTCACCACACCATCATTTTGCACCTTCCAGGGCGTAGTCACGAGTCTTACACTCTTCAAAAACATTTCCCGGGTCATCTTCTCTTTCAAATTAAGCTCATAAAGCTCGCCCATAAATTCATCCGGTGATATTGCAGCATGTACGCGCTGCACTACCACCCTCGGCCCCAGCTTGTCGTTGACGCTGACGTCCAGACCGACTTCTACAAATTTCGAATTCGGCGCAATCCGCTCCCTTTCTGCCACAGACGGGGTCCTTATGACAGCTCGCCCGGCCTTAATGGGCCGCATCTCATGCACGCGAACACCTAACGTAGGTCCCACCTCACTGACCACCTTCTCTACTACTTCCTTTGAAGTTGCAGTACCTCGCCCCTTCACCACTACCGACCACGTATCTACCGGTTTCGGCAACACAGCAGGAGCAGCAGAAACAGCAGGAACCGCTGGTCCAGCAGGCATCCTCATCGGCGCCTTCGGTACCGCAAAAACACCATCAGTAACGCCACACTCACGATCACCACCATTATCCAGCCTACCCCTAAGACGCTCATTTTCTGCCACCAGCTGCATTAGCAGCTTCTCGCACCGAGATGCATAGCGTAACATCTTTTTCGTAATCTCCGGTTTTACCTCGTTAGCCAAAACAAAATCAGTGAGTTCGTCTGTGACTTCCTTCATCTGCGAGACTACTGCTTCTGAACGGGCCACATCAACAGCAGCTGTCTTCTTCTTCGGTCTTGACCTCCTCTCCGATGGAGTGGGCACCGGAGTTACAACAGCAGCAGTAACGGTTTCCTCCTCCCTGTCATCCTCCATTGAGAACATCTCGTCAGAAACACGCCATGCTACATCAGAAACAGCAGCAGCCTTGGCAGCAACGGCATCAGCAGCAGCGGCAGAAGCACCACGTCTAGCCTGCGGCGTACCAGACTTATACCTCTTCTCCTGCCTCATGTCACCCTCCGTGCTCGACAGCTCACTATCCGTGTGGCGCACGTTTGGCAAACCCAACGGCGGCGGCCCACGCACGTCGTCCGGCGCACGCACGTCGTCCGTGCACCTTCCAGGGCGTAGTCACGAGTCGTACACTCTTCAAAAACATTTTCCTCTCTTTCAAATTAAGCTCATAGAGCTCGCCCATAAATTCATCCGGTAAGATTGCAGCACGTACGCGCTGCACTACCACCCTCGGCCCCAGCTTGTCGTTGACGCTGACGTCTAGACCGACATCTGCAAACTTCGAATTCGCCGCAATTCGCTCCCTTTCTGCCACAGACGGCGTCCTTATGACAGCTCCACCGGCCTTAATGGGCCGCACCTCATGCATGCGAACTCCTAACGTAGGTCCCACCTCACTGGCCACCTTCTCTACTACTTCCTTTGAGGTTGCAGTACCTCGCCCCTTCACCACTACCAACCACGTATCCACCGGTTTCGGCAAACCAGCAGGAGCAGCAGAAACAGCAGGAACCGCTGGTCCAGCAGGCATCCTCATCGGCGCCTTCGGTACCGCAAAAACGCCATCAGTAACACCGCACTCACGATCACCACCATTATCCAGCCTACCCCTAAGACGCTCATTTTCTGCCACCAGCTGCATTAGCAGCTTCTCGTACCGAGATGCATAGCGTAGCATCTTCTTCGTAATCTCCGGTTTTACCTCGTTAGTCAAAACAAAATCAGTGAGATCGTCTGTTACTTCCTTCATCCGCGAAACCACTGCTTCTGAACGGGCCACATCAACAGCAGCTGTCTTCTTCCTCGGTCTTGACCTCCTCTCCGATGGAGTGGGCAACGGTGTTACGATAGCGGCAGCAACGGTTTCCTCCTCCCCTTCATCCTCCATTGAGAATATCTCCTCCGAAACACGCCTTGCTGTACCAGAAACAGCAGCAGCATTAGCAGCAGCACGTCTAGCTTGCGGCGAACCAGGCTTATACCGCTTTTCCTGCCTCATATCACCCTCAGTACTCGATAGTTCGCTATCAGTGTGGCGCACTTTTGGCACACCCAACGACGGCGGCCCACGCACGTCAACCGTGGTAACGTCGCTGGCGTCACCCTTCGCCCTCGGCTTGCGTTTCGTAGCCGGCCCCGGTGCCATATCGGCCACCAAATACAAAAATTCAATGAAACAACAAAAAAAATCCACCTACCTTGCAAACAAAAATACCAGCAACGTGTCGTGTAAAATGGCCTGGAAGATAGTAATTATCTTCCTTTTCAACCTCGAACGATACGAACAAAGTATCTTCCTCCGCGATAGTAGCAGAGACACACACCACCGACTTAGTCGAGACACACACCGACTTAGCAAAGTCAACAACCAGGCTTGGGGATTCCCAAAAACTGGTACAAAATCCCAGAACTTCCCCGGCACTTCCCCGAAAGTGGCAACACCAAAATCGCAAAAAAATCCCGAAACGTCTAAAAACCACTAAAACGCACTGTGGCAGCAACGATTTTAAGGAATTTAACCTTCGCGCCGGAATTTGCCCTTGAAACTGAGACAACCTGCCAGCGGAGTCTCAAAAATAATTAAAAACAACAACAACACTACCGCGTGTTTTTATCAAACAGTTAAGCTTGTGTTTTTCAACAACGTTTTGTCGTCCAAAATGCCGAAATATAATCTTGTTATATTTCGGGCATCCGTCAACCGATTTTGAAAACTTTCACAAATTCTGAACCGTCAGATTTTTCTGATTCGCACTATATAAAAATTCAATTTTTATCCGCACAAAATACCGCCTTTATTAATCACCGAAAAAATACCTTTATAAATACACTACCGTATACTACCATACCCAGCGAATTTCATTGTTTTGATGAATTTAATTGTTTTGATTTTGCTGATATTGCCTTATAAATTTCATTATTTTGATATTCTTCCTCATTTTACAAGTCGAATATAAACAGTAATATTTATAATTATATTATTTCTATATTGATTGAAACTTTCTTTCTTTTATATTTTAGAGCTTATAATATTTATACAATTTTTAAAACACAGATTTTGATGATATTGCCTTATAAATAAAATAAGACTGTTCGATAGATTAAAGATAGGGACAGGATAGTGATAAGATTAACGTCTGTTCCTAGCGCGGAGCCTTTACAGGCGGTGGTCAGACCACTAATACTGTGCAATTTTAAGACCATGGCTTGCAGAACCATGAATCTACCCCTTGCTATAGGGTCGGAGCCTATCATAAAACTCCTCTGTTGAGAATGCAACAGCACACTTCAGTCTATTCCACGCCAGACCCGCAGATATAGACAATTTAACCACAACCACCACGTATACCCCGAAGGGACCTCACCAATAACCGGCTACAGAGATGGGCGGCTCTCTGTATGGGCTACCGGCTCCCGTGGTGCCAGTTTTTTTAAAAGGAGACTGGTAGAAAACCTCCGACAGTACCCAACCGTCTATCCAGCTTCAGTGCCTGCAATCACTGGGGGACTGGTTCCCCCTACACCCCCGAGGACCCTTGTCTGCACCGTGGTTAGATCAGCACAGACTCTTGGTGCCCCTGGGGGGGAAAGATAGGGACAGAGCGAAACTCGTTAATTGTTTTAAAAATACTTTTATTTTGATTAGAAGACTCTTGTTTATTTAAATAATGTATACGTTATTGCCGCCGTTTAAGTTTTTAAGTTTTATAAAGCAAAAGGCCAGTTTAGACGGAAAGACTTTACGTACGTAAAATCTAAGAGAAAATAAAATTAAAATCTATCCGTATAATAAAATAGAGATTAAAAATCGTATGATTTTTTTTCTTATGTTAACACAATTAGTGTTGAATAAAATAAAGTAAAATTGAAACAGCTATTCTTATAACAATAATTGGTTACAAAAATATTTGTGATGCCAACTGAGTCTATTTTGCACTACATTCAGCGGCTTTTGTGCTATTTTGACGAGTTTTACCTTTAAAAAGATATCATTAATAAGAAAATGCAACCGTGATCTAATGAAGTAGTATAGTTTTTGAAAAATTTTCAAAAATAAAGAGAGCCATACGACTATCAAATTTCCATCCGTATTTTCTCTCAATGTCGGAGAGTTTCATTACATATTATGTTTAGACGATACTACTTGTACTCTTCTACACAAAAATTTGACATGTCGTATTACTTGTAGTATAATGTAAACCGCCCTAAAGCAATATTTGATACATATGAATTTCATTGTTTTGATTTTGATGAATTTGCCTTATAAAGTTAAAATATAAAATGGATTTCATTATTTTGATGTTCTTCACCATTTTACAAGTCGAATATAAACAGTAATATTTATAATTATATTATTTCTATATTGATTGAAACTATCTTTATTTTTAACCGACTTCAAAAAAGAAGGAGGTTATACAATTCGGCTGAATGTTGCTTTTTTTATTTCTGAACCGATTTCGAAAATTTTTGGTAATATGAAAGACAATGTTTACAGATTGGTCCCGTTTTAAAAACAGCTCCAAACCTTTAAAATTAAAGGGTGTCCCCATACAACATACATATTTTTTATGGGTATTATGAATTTTAAAGGGCACTTCTGTAAAATTTAAAATGACTGCCATACACTTGAGCTGTTATAGGCAGATAGATGAAATCTGTTTTGAAATCGGTTTTTTTTCGCAAGAATTATATTATATTATAAAAATAAAAAAACGAAAACCAATTGCTTACGGATACATGTACCTATCAAATAAAAAAAAAACGAAAATATTATATGCACACTGACCCCACATAAAGTTGACAGGTAGCAGGCAATTTGCCTCCACCAGCCTAATGAAGATGTGTTCACGTACATTAAACTTTAACGAAAAAGTGGAAATGCTAGAAGCGGATGATGATCCTGATGACATCATATTGTTTCCTCCTGAGATGTGATAGTGGGGACGGAACTGAATCCGATTTCGTTCACTTTTCTAGTCGGATATTGCGTTCAGAAGTGAAAGTGCAAACTAGACCTCCCAATAAGAATTATAAAGTTTTAATTGATGCTCATGAAGCCCATGAACCTACTCCGAAGAAGAAGAAATCTTGCGTAAAAAAGTGGGTAAACACCACTTTGTTTTCTCTTCATGTGGTAAAGGTGAGTGCTACGAAGATATTCTAGGAACCATTCACGAAGATGGCAGGGTCACTGATTGCTTTGAGTATATGTAGAGCGATGATATAATACATCTTATAGCTGATATGAGCAACCTGTATGCCCTACAGAGGAATCACACATTGAATGTGACAGAGCACGAAATAAGCACTTATATAGCTGTGCTATTACTGACTGGATACATGACACTCAAATATATTAGAATGTTTTGGCAGAAAAAAGTGGATACCTAATGGTTTGGTATCTAGTAGCATGAGACGAAACCGCTTCTTTGAAATACAGCAATATCTGCATTTGTGTGACAATACCACATTGCCACAAAATGATAAATTTGCCAAGATTCGCAAATACTTTGAGTTGCTTACTGAAAACTTTACTGCAAGTTTTGAAAAGGCCCGGTCTTCTCACGTTTTAGTTGATGAAACCATTCTGCCGTATTTTGGAAGACATAGCACAAAGCAGCATATACACGGCAAAGACAAAACAATTTGAATATAATATTTGGTCAGCCGCTACAACATAAGGATATCTTGTAAATTGTGAACTCTACCAAGAAGTAAGTGGTTCAACCTTAAAGTTACGATCAGATTATGGGCTAGGTGTGGTGATTGTTTTAGAGCTACACTCAAGATTACCACAGGAACTAGGACTTTTCAACATGTATATGGGTATTTCTTTACTAATCTGCCTTTGCTAAATTATTTATGCGATCTTAACATTGGCGGTACAGGAACAATTAGAGAAAATCGACTTGAAAATAACAATCTTCTACACTATAAAGCATCTAAGGAAATAATTGTAGCAAAGTTGCAAGACAACAGCATCGTAAATGTCGCGTCTGTCATGGGTTGATACCAATAACAAAAGTTGATCGTATTGGTGTAATCAACAAGAAAAGGACGAAGATTCAAGTCGATCGCCCAGCACTTGTAAAAATGTACAGGTATATGGGTGGTGTAGACCGATTTGATGAGAAAGTTGATTCTATGAGAGTAGCTTTACGTGGAAAAAATGGTTGTTTCCTCTCTTTGCATTTGGACTAGACGCTGCTTGCCAAAACGTTTGGCTTATCAAGAGAAAATGTGGTAATAGCTGGACTTACTGTGAATTTCGCAGATGTGTCGTTGTATCTTACCTGCAAAAATATGGAACACCACCAAACAAGAATACCGATTGTGGTGTTCCAATTGCATCGAGAGTTTCAGACGAAACTAGACTTTATTGTTCATTATTAAAGTTATGGGAATTGCCAGGTTAAAAATATGTTTTTAAATACTAATTGTAGAGTTCTGTAAGCAGTTTTAAAAATTTGCCTTGTACAAAAATAAAATTTGCAGGCATGTTCTGACAACGTCAACTTTTGTTTTACATGTTCTGAAACTCACGCGTTTTGCTTGCAATTTGCTTTTTTCAAACTTATATTCGAAAAGTAAAAACATATGATGCACGTAAGGTGCAAAACATAAACAAACAAAAGATAATAACAACAATACGCCAGCAGCTGCCTTGCTTATTTTAATTCCTTAAAAAAAAACCTGCAATTAAAAACAAGAACGGTTAGAGATTATGATAATCCAAAGAATATTCAAATTCAATGTATATTTATTAATAAAAAAAAACAACAAATATTTTGGCGACAAATAGATTTTGTATTAGTGATATTGCATTTAGCATATTCGAAGGAAAAGGCTACTTACGTCGTGAATAATCAGTACTTAAAAAGTATTTTTGTTCACTTTGTTGATTATAACATACACGTTCGGAACTCATATTGTCCTTAAAGTAATTTAGATAAATTTATTAAGGTACACTTAAATCGCATATTTAATACGAACCGAATATTTTATAAGAATTTAAAATTAAAATAACCGCATATATTACTTGATTCCCGACTATACGTTCAACCGCACTAATACTAATATATTTTCGAACATCAATTAGAACAGCTGTTTTTATGAAATCGCCAGTACTTAACGCTGACACCCATGGTACCAGATTAAAGTCTCCGGTTAGACTTCGTAACCAAAGTTACTACCAGTTGAGTTCCAAACAACTCGGGACTGGTGACCCAAAATGCAAAAACAAACAAAAAAGAAAATAAAAACCAAAAACATACATCAACAAAAAGAACAAAAACAAATAAAACAACAATAAACATTGGCCACATCGTGGCACCATCAAAGAAGTCACGTACAACAAAAATAAACAAACAATTAACGCAGCCTCCCTCACGGGCGACTCATTTGGCCATAAAGGCACCAGCAGGACAATACGCACAGATACACAAACAACATAAACAACGAAGAGGCAGCAGGGGGGAAACAGCAAGTACAGCAGTTGAAATCAGCAATGAGCAGCAAGCAGGAAAAACGATCGAAGTACAGCAGCGATTCGGCCACAGCAACGATGGCAGCGAGTATCAACCGGCTGATGATGGCAGTAGGAGACCAGCAACGGCAGGAAAACCATGCTCGCGAATGCCTGCATAGAGGCCACCTCCACTAACGTCCCGTTCTCATCCTATTAAATAACTGTCGGGCAAAAGCGCCCAACCTCCCAAAAGTCCGACCATCCCTAGGCCCTACTAAAATCCCAACCCGCCCCAGTATGAGTAAAACCCATACTATCTAGGTCCCTAATGTCATCATAGTCCGGGCACTCCGTCAGTACATGCACCCAGTCCTCAGGTCCCCTCCCACACCGACAGTCAGCAGAGTCAGACAAACCTCGCCTATGCAAAAAGGCATTAAGCGAGCCATGTCCCGTCAGTAAAAAGCCCAGTCATCCGCATACATGCACAACTTGTAGGAACGCCCTAGCTACCTTATCAGAGAATCCATCATAATGTTCCATATATATGGACCACAGATGGAGCCCTGCGCACAACCACGAGTGACGTCCCTCCAAGCCGTGTCGCTGGCACCTACAACACAAGCCCTCCTACTACTGAAATAACTCCTCCAAAGAGAAAGCCCCCTACAACCTACCGCCTCCAACCTTTCAAGAATCTTATCCCAGGAAAGATAGTCAAACGCACCCTTAAAGTCCACAAAAATGCCAAGAACATTCCTGGCTGTCGACTCACCTACACTGCGACGAACGTGCACCCATGCATCCTCGACGCTCCTACCTTCCCTAAAACCAAATTGGAACTCAGAAATGCCCTCACTGTTATCTTCCTTCAGTCGATACACCATTATCCTTTCCAGCACTTTTCCAAGCACTGGAGGCAGACTGATGGCCCGATAAGAGCGAGGATTACTCCTCACTCTCTCGGGAGACTTCAGAAGGACAACAACTCGGGCCACTTTCCAAGCCCCAGGGAAATAGCCCTTACTAATACACGTCCCAAACATTGACGCCAAATATTCCGGTATGGCCCGCCAAATGCTCCTGCACATTTCGCCCGTCATACCATCAATACCCGGAGATTTCCTACTTCTGACTCGGCAAATACTGTACTCTATTTCCGATCTCTCCAAGTTAGGAGGGCTAGCTACCTCCCTAATGAGAGGAGGATCACCAACTGGCTCCGCTCTTGGAAAGAAAACCCCCAAAAGTACGTCAGTACATTCCCTCCAAGATGTCGACATCACATCGCTAACCTGGAGGCAAGCTAAGTCCACCTGCCTATTCTTACCCCTGCAGATACGGTAAACCGCACCCCAGGGATCGTCCCTATTGTCCCGTACGAAGCTCCTCCATTGGTCCTCTTTTACCCTAACCAGCATGTCGTTCTAAGGGCAGACAGATAGTCAGCTTTACGCTGAGCTAGATCTTCAGTATTGGAACGCCTGGCTCTTTGGAAACGCTTCCTGAGACGCCTTGTATTCCTCCGCATAGTATCCAGCTCACTGGTCCACCATTTGACCTTGCTTAGCCTAGTCTTGCGACGTCGACCAAGCTGTGCATCATTCACCGCACACATCCACCGATCTATACTGCTGACCTGGTCATCTATCGTCAGTGCCCTAAAGTCATCTAATGACTGCTCTAAAGCAGCCGCCCTAAAACATTCCGTGTAATGGTCCCAGTTCACATCGTAGAGCCGCCACTGGCGAAGCGACGACGTCTCCCTAGTCTGTTCCCGATTACGAGAAGTAACCATAATCTCAAGCGGATTATGGTCACTTGACCCCCATTCGTCACACACCCTCCACCTAAAGTCAAATCTTGTCATTGCCGCCCCATTTGCGACCGTCACGTCGATGTCACTGACGCCCGATGGACCATCGAAAGTATATAAATCGCTCGACTCATTGAGAACACTCAAACTCACCGTAGCCAACCATTCGCAGAGCATCTCGCCTCTCACGCGGTTCCGACGACAAGAAGAATTCCTTGGCATCTTAGAGAACCACATGGGAGAGGATGCATTAGCGTCCATTCCTAGGATGAGCGGAGTGCTACTCTCAAGTAGTAGCAAGCCATCCATATACCTCAAATACGGTTCCATAGACCTACAATAGATGCTAGCCAAAAACATCTCACCAAACCCCCCTTCTGCGCGAACGCAGACCCCCCACTGACTGGAACTAACTACTGTACAGTAAATGTTACTGTCATTAACTATAACTGCAGAGTTACCTCCCACGTCCGTGAATACTCGCATACCCCCCGGTAAACCCCTAATGGAGCCACCCGCGAAATATGGCTCCTGCACAAGTGCAAAGGTCACATCCAAAGCGCACATCATCTGCCCAAACTCGCAAACCACCGCATAAGCCCGCTGACAGTTGTACTGTATAATTCGCAAGTTAGCTATATCCATAATTCATTTAGTGTCTCGCGTTCGCTCTGGCGGTCCTTGCTGCTATGACTGGGCATGCAGACGACATCATCATGTGATCCGATGGCAGACCCTTAAATGCGCAATTCCTACACCGCATGGGGTTTGGACATTGAGAAGCCCAGTGACCCGTCAATCCACAATGGCGGTAAACATCCTCGCGCATTCTACAATCGCGAACCCGATGGTCAAAACCAAGGCACCGATAACAGGCCTGGACGACATCCTGTGGCCGTACATTAAAACGGAACCACTTAATGTATGCACCATTTGCCACCAATTGCTCCATTACCGTCTTGGTAACCTCCAATATCACATTCGTCTGGCCACCGGTATTTGTCTTCCATGGACTACTCACCAGGAGAACGCTCTTAGTGAACACCTCAGAGGACATCTTTTCCTTAAGGTTCATCTCGTACAACTCCTTCATGAATTCGTCCGTAGTCAACTCCGTATGGACGCGTTGCACGACGACCCCCGGTCCTAACTTCTCGTTCACTTTTACCTCCAATCCTACCTCAGCGAACTTGGCATTTGCGGCGATCTTCTCCCTTTCAGCAATCGATGGGGTGCGGATGATAGCACCACCATCCCTCAAAGGCTGTACACCATGGACCCTAACACCAAGTGTAGGCTCAACCTCCGCTACTACCTTCTGCACGACGTCCTTTGACGAGACGCCCTTACCACGTACTACCACAGACCAGGTGTCCACCGGCTTAGGCACCGAAGACATACCAGCAGCAGCACCACCACTTCCAATACCTCCAGCACGGGCCGCAACAGGCGCAGGCTTAAACACTCCAACAGGAGCTCTAGGCGTAGCAAACGACGGACCAGCACCTACCGTAGCAGCAGGACGCGATTCCGCCAGACGGCCCTTCAAAACGCCATTCTCCACCAACAGCCTGATTAACAGAGCCTCATACTTCGACGAGAACTCCATGACCGTACGCGTTAATGCCGGATCAACTCCGTCCTTCAGCACAGCCCCCATCAGTCCCTCGGTGATATCTTTCATATCACCCACAGTCACATCCGACTTCACGGACGATGGAACCACCCGTTTTCTGGGTCTCGCTCTTCTCTCCATCACACCAGCTTCCCCAACACTACCATTAGCCACACCGTCCGTAGCCATGGCCGAAACCTCACCAGCATCGGCAGCAGCATCCGAGAAGACAGCAGCAGACCGTTTAGCCTTTGGCGAACCAACTTTCACCCTCTTCTCCCGAGCCACACCAAACTCCGAAACGGACACATCACTGTCCGAATGACGGATACGCCGCACTGAGACCGACAGGGCCTTATCAGCCATGCCATCCGTAGTGACATCCGACGCATCACCCCTCGGTGTCCGTTTGCCAGCCGAAGCCATAGCAAACTTACAATCGGCACGGCAAACCCACAAAAATATATAAGAATATATAAATTTGTACTTACCAAAGAAAATAAACAAAAATCAACAGTTCCTATGCAGCAATCGCCTGTAGTCAGCCGCAATCGCCTGCAGTCAGCAGCTACAAGTCCGAAATAACTTTCAGACAAATTCCAAAAAACTCGAACAAAAATCTCCAAAAATCCCAGAACTTCCCGGAATTCCAAAAAAGTGGCAACACAAAAAATCGCTGAGCGACAAGTGGCAACACCAAAACCGTCAAGGTGGCAACACCAAAATCGAAAAAGTGGCAACACCAAAAATCGCCAAAACCGAAAATCACAAAATTAATAATAGTTCCTAAAAACGACTATACCAAAACCGCACTATGGTAACAAAATATGTTATTTGGCCGGAGTTTGACCTTCGAGCCGGAGATTGACCTTCAAAATTATTTGGCAGCGGAGTCTCAAACAGCGGAGTCTCAACTTTATAATAATTTTTTCAATCAATTTTCCACTAACCCACGCGCACTAAAAAATTCACAATTTAATTTCAATTATTATCCGTAAACACGTCTTAACAATTCAACAATCAAACAGCGAATGACAAAAGATAGGGACATACGTGATCAAGATTAACGTCATCTCCTGCCTGTGAAGGCCTATATGACGGTGGTCTTACCACTGAGTGTAATACAAAGCGTCGACTAGCGCCCCCCATAGGACGTAGCCGATGGAGTTGCAACTTCAAGAACATGGCTTCCAGACCATGAGCTTCCCCTTGCTTGAGGGTTGGAGACTATCCAACCCCGTCTGTTGAGAGTGCAACAGCACACCTCAGTCTATTCCACGCCTGACCCGCAAATATAGACAATTTAACCACAACCACCACGTGTACCCCGAAGGGACCTCACCAATAACCGGCCACAGAGATGGGCGGCTCTCTGTATGGGCTACCGGTTCCCGTGGTGCCAGTCTTTTTTCAAAGGAGACTGGTGGAAAACCTCCGACAGTACCCAACTGTCTATCCAGCTTCAGTGCCTGCAATCACTGGGGGACTGGTTCCCCCTATACCCCCGAGGACCCTCGTCTGCACCGTGGTTAGATCAGCACAGACTCCCCCCCCCCCCCCCCCCCCCCCGGGGGGGAAAGATAGGGATAGAGCGAAACTCGTTAATTGTTTTAAAAATACTTTTATATTGATTAGAAGACTCTTGTTTATTTAAATATTGTATACGTTATTGCCGCCGTCTAAGTTTTTAAGTTTTATAAAGCAAAGAAATATTTGATACATATGAATTTCATTGTTTTGATGAATATCATTGTTTTAATTTTGATGATATTGCCTTATAAAGTTAAAATATAAAATGAATTTCATTATTTTAATATTCTTCAGCATTTTACAAGTCGAATATAAACAGTAATATTTATAATTATATTCTTGATATATTGATTGAAACTTTCTTCATTTTATTTTTTAGAGTTTATATTATTTAGACAATTTATAACACAGATTTTGATGATATTGCCTTATAAATAAAATAAGGCTTTTCGATAGATTAAAAATAGGGACAGATGTGATCTGGATTGTGGCTGCCTGCCGATACGGCCCAAGCCACAGGATAGATACAATGCGTCTACCAACGCCCCCATGCCGAAACATGAGTACCAATTCGAATTAATGCATTTGGACCTGTTTTCCCCCTTGGTTTGGAGTGGAGCCTATCTAAAACTCCTATCGATCTATGGGTCTCGACACCCGGTTGCGATGCAACTCCACACCGAGCTTGCGCTCTTCCCGCGTTTTGTGTTTAAACCACAGCCACCACGAAGCTCCCCGAAGGGCCGCACCATTGTCAGGCTGGAACCGAAATTCCAGGGGCTCCTGACACCCGTGGTACTAGAATTAAGTCTCTGGTCAAACCTCGTAAACTAGATTACTACCAGTCGAGTTCCAAACAACTGGTGACCCGCGACAAGTCCAATCGTTCAGCAATCGTAGTCCATTTCACAACGAATTCTTCCAGAAATGCTGCCTACTGCCAGCCAAGTACAACAACGACCCCCTTTACAGCTCCAAGGAACTATAAGAGGGACCGCCGCAAAAACCTTAGCTGCAGTACCAACCACTACACCAGCACAAAAGGAACCACCAAAACAACAACCACATACAGCAAAACAGCACCGGACAACACTGCAAGGCACAGACCAAAATTACACAAGGTAACGGGTATGCAAATGCTCGTGCAGCGGACTACCAACTACAAACGCCTTAACCTCCTGCGGAAGGCTATACGGGCAAACTCGCGGAGTCTACCTAAATACTGTTAACGCCCATACTATCCAAGTCCTTAATGTCGGCATAGAGGGGACATTCCACAAGAAACTGCCTCCAATCCTCAAAGTCAGCACCGCATCCACAGGGAGAAGAATCAGGCAAGGCCCTTTTGTGCAAAAATGCATTCAAAGAGCCGTGCCCGGTCATTAGGAAACCCAAGCTTAAGCCGAAGCAAAAGTCCGGGTGTTCCATTACGAAGGTCGGGTCACGTATGAATTCATACTGGCATGCAAGCGAGCAAAGCCACCCTCTGACAAGATAACACATTGTTCCGGCCAACAACAGACATAACTAGTTCGTACCAAACAGGCGAACCATATGCCGCACATGCAACAAACAGCCCGCCATATATGGTACGAGTAGCACGCCTGCTTAGGCCCCAGTCACTCCTAAGGATACGTCTTACATTACCCACAACGCCACTCAGCTTGTCCCTCACATAGACAGGATGAACTTAGAAGTTCATTCTTTCCGCCACCATCAGTCCCAGGTATTTGACCTGTGTCACATAACTGAGACTTCTGTTGCCAGCACGTATGCATGGTGGACGACCCTGAGGTATCCTGCCTTTCAGCAGCATCATCATAGTCTTGTCCGTAGCTACATCGACACCGACGCCAGCACCCCATTTACAAACAATGCGCGTGGCCTGATTACACATTCTCTCCAGTTCTGCACGAGACTGACCTTCTATAAGAATAAGCAGGTCATCCGCATATGCACACAGCCTGAAGGAGAGGCCGCCGAGCTGCCGCAACAGGGGATCCATCATGAGGTTCCAAACAAATGGACCACAGATGGACCCCTGTGGACAACTACGGACGACATCCCTCCAAACCGTATCGCCGGCCCCAACCACACAAGCTTTCCTGTCGCTGAAGTAACTCTCCTATAAGGCCAGCTCTCGACAGCCTACATTACGTATTCTGGCAAGAACTGGGCCCCACAGGAGGTAGTCAAACGCACCCTTAAAATCGACAAATAGACCAAGAACGTATCTAGTCGAAGAGTAGCTCACACAACGCCTAACATGTAGCCACGCATCTTCAACAGACCTCCCCTCCCTAAAACCTAACTGGTACTCAGAAAGGCCCTCGCTGTCGCATTCCTTCAGTCGCGCCACCATTATCCTCTCAAGTACTTTTCCAAGTACTGGAAGGAGACTGATGCCCCGATAAGAGCGCGGATTACTCCGCACCTTATCAGGAGACTTCAGGAGCACGACAACACGAAAGCTTTTCCAAGCCCTAGGGAAATAGCACTCACTCAGACACTTCTCGTAGACTGCTTCCAAGTATTCCGGCACAGCCTTCCAGATGCTCTTACACATCTCTCCAGTCATGCCATCAATACCCGGAGACTTCCTACTCCTAACCCGATAGATACTATCCGAAACCTCCTCCCTCAGAATCGGTGAGCCGACCCCCTCCCTAATGAGAGGAGGACGATCAACCCGTTCCGCATCTGGAAAGAAAGTCCTCAACAAGCCATCCATGCAATCCCGCCAGGAAGTCAGCCCTGCACCGTCAACCTGTAAGGATTCCAAAACAAGCCCCCTGTCCCTACCCCTACAAATGCGGTAAACTTTACCCTAAGGATCGTCCCTATTCTCCTGAACAAAGTCTCTCCACTCCTCCTTTTTAACCTGTTCAACACGTCTTTTGTAGACCCGCAGCTGACCCAAATAGACCGCATTCCGTGCAGCCAAATCTTCTGCTCCAGTGCGCCTGGCCCTCTCTCACTAGTCCACCATCTGACGCCCCCTGGCCGTGTCCTACGACAACGACCAAGCACAGCGTCATTAACAGTGCAAATCCACTGATCTATTTGTTCCACCTGCTGATCCACCGTTAGTGCACGAAATGCCCCCAAAGACACGCCCGACACTACAGCTCGAAAGAAATCCGCATATCCAGACCAGTTCGCGCCGTTTACCCGCCATCTCCGCGGAGACGAGAACGCAATAGCGCTCGCATACGGCAGACTTTTTTCTGCTCTTTTATACAGTTTAAAGATGTTGAAAAATAAAAACAACAAAACACTACGTTATTTTAAAACTTTGCTTCGGCGGCTGATGGTGGAAACAGCCTGTCGTAACGGAGGTCTAGGCTAAAGCGTAAGTTGGTTCCTGTTGAGACTGCCAGTCCAGGCGATGCCGTCACTAAGATGAAGGAGGTGACTGAGGAGCTCACGGATGTGGTGCTTTCGGATGGCATTGGGGCAGAGAATGCCAGGAAGCTGCTGCGCTGCGCGTCGAAATATGAAAAGCTCCTTATGAAGCTTGTTGAGGAGAACGGGTGGTTGCGTGGTCGCCTGGAGGTTGGTGGTGACGCTAGAGTTGGTGCGGCTGATACCGGGACGTTTGTTGTTCCTAAGGCACCGACTGAAGCGCGTGCTGTGCCGGTTGCTTCTACAGTGTCCGTGGCTACGCCGAAGCCTGTGGAGACGTGGTCGGATGTGGTGAAGGCTAGAGGAGCTGCGAGTTCAAAGGAGGTAGTCGACAAGGTTGTTACGGAGGTGGCCCCTACATTGGGAGTACGTGTACACGAGGTTCGTCCCATTAAAGCAGGAGGAGCCGTTATTCGAACACCGTCGGTTGCGGAGCGGGAGAAGGTGGCTGCCAACAAGAAGTTTGCAGATGTCGGGCTGGGTGTCAGCGTCAACGACAAGTTGGGGCCCAGGGTGGTGGTGCAGCGGGTGCACGCTGAAATCGCACCGGACTAATTCATGGGTGAGCTCTATGAGTTGAACCTGAAAGTGCAGATGAATTCGGAAGTTTATAGGAAGAGTGTCCGGCTTGTCAGTGCGCCTTGGACGACTGAGGGCGCAGGTCAGGTGAACGTAACACTTGAGTGCACGGGGAGGGTGGTGGACCAGCTGTGCTCGTCTGGGGTCTATATAAAATGGTTCAGGTTCCCGGTGAGAACTCAGGATCCGGTTCAGTCCTGTTTCCGGTGTCTCGGACTTGATGATCGTGTCCAGGAGTGCAGAGTGCGGGAGGAGACGTGTTTGCGGTGCGGAGTTCCCGGTCACCGTGCGTCTACCTGCACGGATGAAGTGTGCTGCCGGAATTGCCGATTCAAGGGCCTACCATCGGATCACAGGATGCTGTCGATGGCTTGCCCAATTTACGGTGCCATGGTTGCTAGGGCTAATTCACGTCATTAAGTATGGAGGGAATTACAAGAATTCAACAGAATCTGCAGCGATCGTATCCGGCGACTTGTGTTTTTGGGCAAACGATAAGGGAACCGTTTTATGCGAATGGTCTTGTTAGGGGACTGCCGGCTGCAATGCGGGTATTTACGAATCTGCATGGCAATTCTGCGATAGTCGTTGACGATCCTGATATCACCTGTACTGTTGTGAGTTGTGCTCGTTGGGGGGTTTGCGTTGCCGTTGAGGCCCCTTTCGGCCGTTTATTTTTGGCGATTATCTACTGTCCGCCTAGTAGTACTTTGGACCGTTATATTGGATACATGGATACGGTGTTACTACTTGCGAGTAACTTCCCACTTATCCTTGGCTTGGACGCGAATGCATGCTCTCGTATGTGGTTCAGCAAAATGCCCAGGCGTGCGCCTGCATATTTGAACTACAGACGAGGAGTTGTGCTAAGCGAGTGGCTGATCGCAAAGGGTGCTTCAGTGTTAAATGAGGCTAGCGATCTATATACGTTTGACGGTCCAAATGGTACTAGTGCTATAGATGTTACAGTTGCTAATAATGCAGCTATGGCATTTTATAGCTTTAGGTGGAGGGTACGTTATAATGGTGGCGTGAGTGACCATTGAGATTGTGGTGTCTTTTCACAGGCGCGCTATCGCGTTCTCGTCTTCGTGGAGATGGCGGGTAAACGGCGCGAACTGGTCTGGGTACGCGGATTTCTTTCGAGCTGTAATGTCGGACGTGTCATTTCGTGCACTGACGGTGGATCGGCAGGTGGAGACAATAGATCAGTTAATGACGTTTTGCTTGGTCGTTGTCGTAGGACGCGGTCAGGGGGCGTCAGATGGTGGACTAGTTAGTTAAATACTATGCGAAGGGGTGTCAGGCGTCTCAGGAGGGTGTTCTAGAGGGCCAGGCGCAGAAGATTTGGCTGCACGGAATGCGGTCTATTTGGGTCAGCTGCGGGTCTACAAAAGACGTGTTGAACAGGTTAAAAAGGAGCAGTGCAGGGACTTTGTTCAGGAGAATAGGGACGATCCTTTTGGTAAAGTTTACCGCATTTGTAGGGGTAGGGACAGGGGACTTAATTTGGAATCCTTACAGGTTGACGGTGCAGGGCTGACTTCCTGGCGGGATTGTATGGATGCCTTGTTGAGGACTTTCTTTCCAGATGCGGAACTGATTGATCGTCCTCCTCTCATTAGGGAGGCGGTCGGCTCACCAATTCTGAGGGAGGAGGTTTCGGATAGGGAGGGGAGGTCCCTTGAAGATGCGTGGCTGCATGTTAGCCGTTGTGTGAGCGACTCTTCGACTCTTCTTGGTCTATTTGTCGATTTTAAGGGTGCGTTTGACTACCTCCTGTGGGGCCCAGTTCTTGCCAGAATACGTTGTGTAGGCTGTCGGAAGCTGGCCTTATAGGAGAGTTACTTCAGTGACAGGAAAGCTTGTGTGGTTGGGGCCGGCGATACGGTTTGGAGGGATGTCGTCCGTGGTTGTCCACAGGGGTCCATCTGTGGTCCATTTGTTTGGAACCTAATGATGGATCCCCTGTTGCGGCAGCTCGGCGGCCTCTCCTTCAGGCTGTGTGCATATGCGGATGACCTGCTTATTCTTATAGAAGGTCAGTCGCGTGCTGAACTGGAGAGAAGGGGTAATCAGGCCACGCGCATTGTTTGTGAATGGGGTGCTGGCGTCGGTGTCGATGTAGCTACGGACAAGACTGTGATGATGCTGCTGAAAGGTAGGATATCTCAGGCTCGTCCACCATGCATACGTGCTGGCAACAGAAGTCTCAGTTATGTGACACAGGTCAAATACCTAGGACTGATGGTGGCGGAAAGAATGAACTGTTTAGTTCATACTGTCTATGTGAGGGACAAGCTGAGTGTCGTTGTGGGTAATGTTAGACGTATCCTTAGGAGTGACTGGGGCCTAGGCAGGCGTGCTACTCCTACCATATACGGCGGGCTTTTTGTTGCATGTGCGGCATATGGTTCGCCTGTTTGGTACGAACTAGTTATGTCTGCAGTTGGCCGGAACAAGGTGTTATCTTGTCAGAGGGTGGCTTTGCTCGCTTGCATGCCAGTTTGTCGGACTGTTTCAACGGATGCTCTTCAGATCTTGCCCCCCTTGACTTGGAAGTGATATGTCGTGCTATAGCTTTCAAGATCAAACGGGGACTACGGCTTCTCGGACATGATTGGCTTGCTGCTGGTGATTTGGTATATGCTGGATCGGAGACGATCAAGAGGCTTCCGAATGAGCGACTTGTTTCTATCTGGAGGGGTAGGTGAGAGAACAGTGATGTTGGTATGGTCACGTATGAATTCATACGTGACCCGACCTTCGTAATGGAACACCCGGACTTTTGCTTCGGCTTAAGCTTGGGTTTTCTACTGACCGGGCACGGCTCTTTGAATGAATTTTTGCAATAAAGGGCCTTGTCTGATTCTTCTGCCTGTAGATGCGGTGCTGACTTTGAGGATTGGATACACTTTCTTGTGGAATGTCCCCTCTATGCCGACATTAGGGACTTGGACAGTGTGGGCGTTAGCAGGATCGGAGACGATTATGATTTTGGCGGAATTGTACAGAGAGCCGAGCATTTAGATAGACTCCGCGTGTTTGCCCGTATAGCCTTCCGCAGGAGGTTAAGGCGTTTGTAGTTGGTAGTTTGCTGAGCGAGCATTTGCATACCCGTTACCTTGTGTAAATTTTGGTCTGTGCCTTGCAGTGTTGTCCGGTGATGTTTTGCTGTATGTGGTTGTTGTTTTGGTGGTTCCTTCTGTGCTGGTGCAGTGGTTGGTGGTGCAGCTAAGGTTTTTGCCACGGTCCCCTCTTATAGTTCAATGGAGCTGTAAAGGGGGTCGTTGTTGTACTTGGCTGGCAGTAGGCAACATTTCTGGAAGAATTCGTTGTGAAATGGACTACGATTGCTGAACGATTGGACTTGTCGCGGGTCACCAGTTGTTTGGAACTCGACTGGAAGTAATCTAGTTTACGAGGTTTGACCAGAGACTTAATTCTAGTACCACAGGTGTCAGGAGCCCCTGGAATTTCGGTTCCAGCCTGACAATGGTGCGGCCCTTCGGGGAGCTTTGTAGCATAATATGATTTAATTCTTTTAAACCACACCAACATTAAAGATTTAATTATTTTAAAGGCATTCTTTTAAATAGCCAAACAAGTGTCATGTGTCACTTAAAAACTCATCAACAAAGGCAGGCAAACACATGTGAATTTTTTTAAAATACTGCCGCCTGTACACCTCTTGAAGTGACAATGATTTTATTGCTATGTGTGTGTGTGTGGCACACTTAAAGACCAAAATACCAAGTAAAATTATTTACATTCAATTAGACATACATATTACGTTACACCAAAATTCCAGTCGCTGTGGGAAACAATAAATATTTTTAAGAATAATCTAATTACATTTAAATTCCTAAAACATTCCCACAGTGATAATTAAAAACAAGTGAAATTAAAATCTAGGATCTTCTCATAAGTAGTATATAAGCTGAATTAATTTTGAGAACAAATCAATCTTAATTATAAAGCAAAACTGAAAGCAACTATTGCTAACTTGCTGTAAAATAAAGATTCACATGAAAACAAAAAATTTATTTAAACATTCTTTTATTTTATTTGGTTTTAGCTTCATGGTGGCTGTGGTTTAAACCCAAAACGCGGGAAGAGCGCAAGCTCGGTGTGAAGTTGCATCGCAACCGGGTGTCGAGACCCATAGATCGATAGGAGTTTTAGATAGGCTCCGCTCCAAACCAAGGGGGAAAACATGTCCAAATGCATGAATTCGAATTGGTACTCATGTTTCGGCATGGGGGCGTTGGTAGACGCATTGTATCTATCCGGTGTTTGGAACACTGTGGCTTGGGCCGTATCAGCAGGCAGCCACAATCCAGATCACATCTGTCCCTATTTTTAATCTATCGAACAGTCTTATTTTATTTATAAGGCAATATCATCAAAATCTGTGTTATAAATTGGAAGATTGTAATTTAAAATTAAATTATAAGTGTTTTAACAGTGATAGTGAGTTAGACAAGGAATAGAAAAAGACAACAAAAGTTGCAAATAAAAGAAGTAAGAAGAAGAAAATTTAAAAATTGAGACAGCTAAAAAAATTGAGACTCCGCTGACTTGAAGGTCAAACTCCGGCGGGAAGGTCGCTGTCTATTGTGAAAATTAAATAAGTGTTGCCGGACAGAAGGCTGCCGGATACTTAGTGGAATTAATAAAAAGTGTCTTTAATAAGAACACTTGTTTTTCCGGTTCGTGATCGTACTATTACGAAAATTAACCGGTTGAGGTCGCGCGGTGTTTAATTAAAATATTATACGCAGGCAGTTTAATAAGGCAGTTTAATAAGGTAGGTGGAAACCTTTTTTTTTTGGATACTTTTGAAAATTTGAATTGTGGTCGATATGCCGCCGGCGCCTGCGACAAAGCGCAAGCCGAAGGCGAAGGGCGACGCCAGCGATATCACGACGGATGATGTGCGTGGGCCGACTCAATCGAGTGCTCGAAAGGTGAGGCACACGGACAGTGAGCTGTCCAGCACGGAGGGCGAAACGATGATTGGCAAGCGATACAAGCCTGGCTCGCCTAAGGCGAAGAGGGTGGCTGCTGCTGCTGCTGCTGCTGCTGGTGCTGGTGCTGCTGGTGCTTCTGCTGTTCCGGCTGACGCTGTTAAACGCGATTCAGTCGAGGTTGTGTCAATGGTGGATGACGCTGAAGGAGTCTTATCTGCGGCTGCTGTTACTTCGGCGGCTGATGACGGAAACAGTTTGCTGGGACGGAGGTCGAGGCCGAAGCGGAAGCGGATTGCTGCGGAGGTGTCCCGTCCAGGAGATGCTGTCAACAGGATGAAAGAGGTGACAGAGGAGCTTACGGATGTGGTCCTGTCGGATGGCATTGGCGCAGAGAATGCCAGGAAGCTGCTGCGCTGCGCTTCGAGGTATGAGACGCTCCTCATGAAGCTCGTCGAGGAGAATGGATGGCTGCGCGGTCGCCTAGAGACTGGTGGTGAAGCTAGAGTTGGTGTCGCTGACGCTGGAACATTTGCTGTCCCTAAGGCACCGGCTGGAGTGCGTGCTGCGCCGGCGGCGTCTGCAGTCCCTGTGGTCACGCCGAAGGAGGTAGTTGAGAAGGTGGTTAGTGAGGTGGGCCCAACATTGGGGGTAAGGGTTCACGAGGTCCTTCCCATCAAGGCAGGAGGAGCTGTAATCCGGACACCGTCGGTTGCGGAGCGGGAGAAAGTTGCTGCCAACTCGAAATTCGCGGAGGTCGGGCTAGATGTGAGTGTGAACGATAAACTGGGACCTAGGGTGGTGGTACAGCGGGTGCACGCCGAAATAGCACCGGATGAGTTCATGAACGAACTCTACGAGCTGAATCTTAAGGAGCAGATGACCCCAGATGTATACAGGAAAGGTGTTCGGCTGGTTAGTGCGCCCTGGAGTACCGAAAAAGCAGGCCAGGTAAACATAACACTGGAATGTACCGGAAGAGTAGTAGACCAGCTGTGCTCAACTGGAGTGTACATAAAGTGGTTCCGGTTCCAAGTGAGGACGCAGGATCCTGTTCAGTCGTGCTTCAGGTGTCTGGCATTTGACCATCGCGTCCAGGAGTGTAGAGTTCGTGAGGAGACGTGTTCGCGGTGCGGAGTTCCCGGTCACCGTGCGTCTACCTGCACGGGTGAAGTGTGCTGCCGCAATTGCCGATTCAAGGGCCTACCCTCGGATCACAGGATGCTGTCGATGGCTTGTCCAATTTACGGTGCCATGGTTGCTAGGGCTAACTCACGTCATTAGGTATGGAAGGGATTACTATAATTCAACAGAATCTGCAGCGTTCGTATCCGGCGACTTGTGTTTTTGGGCAGACGATAAGGGAACGGCGGGCTTCGATGGCTCTTTTACAGGAGCCGTTTTATGCAAATGGTCGTATTAGGGGACTGCCGGCTGCAATGCGGGTATTTACAAATCTGCATGGCAATTCTGCGATAATCGTTGACGATCCTGAAATCGCCTGTACTGTCGTGAGTTGTGCTCGTTGGGGGGTTTGCGTGGCTGTTGAGGGCCCTTTTGGCCGTTTATTTGTGGCGAGTGTCTACTGTCCGCCTAGTAGTACTTTGGACCGTTATATTGGATACATGGATATGGTGGTACTACTTGCGAGTAACTTCCCACTTATTCTTGGCTTGGACGCGAATGCATGCTCTCGTATGTGGTTCAGCAAAATGCCCAGGCGTGCGCCTGCGTATTTGAACTACAGACGAGGAGTTGTGCTAAGCGAGTAGCTGATCGTAAAAGGTGCTTCAGTGTTAAATGAGGCTAGCGATCTATATACGTTTGACGGTCCAAATGGTACTAGTGATATAGATGTCACAATTGCTAATAATGCGGCTGTGTCATTTTATAGCTTTAGGTGGAGGGTACGTGACGATGGTGGCGTGAGTGACCACAATCGCATTGAGATTGAGGTGTCTTTCCACAGGCGCGCTATCGCGGTCTCGTCTCCGCGGAGATGGCGGGTAAACGGCGCGAACTGGTCTGAGTACGCGGATTTCTTTCGAGCTGTAGTGTCGGACGTGTCTTTGGGGGCATTTCGTGCACTGACGGTTGATCAACAGGTGGAGCAAATAGATCAGTGGATGTGCACTGTCAATGACGTTTTGCTTGGTCGTTGTCGTAGGACGCGGCCAGGGGGCGTGAGATGGTGGACTAGTGAGTTGAATACGATGCGAAGGGGCGTCAGGCGTCTCAGGAGGTTGTTCCAGAGGGCCAGGCGCACTGGAGCAGAAGATTTGGCTGCACGGAAAGCGGTCTATTTGGGTCAGCTGCGGGTTTACAAAAGACGTGTTGAACAGGTTAAAGAGGAGGAGTGGAGGGACTTTGTTCAGGAGAATAGGGACGATCCTTGGGGTAAAGTTTACCGCATTTGTAGGGGTAGAGACAGGGGGCTTGTTTTGGAATCCTTACAGGTTGCAGGGCTGACTTCCTGGCGGGATTGCATGGATGCCTTGTTGAGGACTTTCTTTCCAGATGCGGAACGCGTTGATCGTCCTCCTCTCATTAGGGAGGCGGTTGGCTCACCAATTCTGAGGGAGGAGGTTTCGGATAGTATCTATCGGGCTAAGAGTAGGAAGTCTCCGGGTATTGATGGCATGACTGCAGAGATGTGTAAGAGCATCTGGAAGGCTGTGCCGGAATACTTGGAAGCAGTCTACGAGAAGTGTCTGTGTGAGGGCTATTTCCCTAGGGCTTGGAAAAGTGCTCGTGTTGTCGTGCTCCTGAAGTCTCCTGATAAAGTGCGGAGCAATCCGCGCTCTTACCGGGGCATCAGTCTCCTCCCAGTACTTGGAAAATTACTTGAGAGGATAATGGTGGCGCGACTAAAGGAATGCGACAGCGAGGGCCCTTCTGAGTACCAGTTTGGTTTTAGGGAGGGGAGATCCGTTGAAGATGCGTGGCTACATGTTAGGCGTTGCGTAAGTGACTCTTCGGCTAGATACGTCCTCGGTCTGTTTGTCGATTTTAAGGGTGCGTTTGACTACCTCTTGTGGGGCCCAGTTCTTGCCAGAATACGTAATGTAGGCTGTCGGGAGCTGGCCTTATGGGAGAGTTACTTCAGCGACAGGAAAGCTTGTGTGGTTGGGGCCGGCGATACGGTTTGGAGGGATGTCGTCCGTGGTTGTCCACAGGGGTCCATCTGTGGTCCATTTGTTTGGAACCTCATGATGAATCCCCTGTTGCGGCAGCTCGGCCTCTCCTTCAGGCTGTGTGCATATGCGGATGACCTGATCAGTCTCGTGCTGAACTGGAGAGAAGTGCTGAACATGCGCATTGTTTGCGAATGGGGTGCTGGCGTCGGTGTCGATGTAGCTACGGACAAGACTGCGATGATGCTGCTGAAAGGCAGGTTATCTCAGGCTCGTCCACCATGCATACGTGCTGGCAACAGAAGTCTCAGTTATGTGACAGAGATCAAATACCTGGGACTGATGGTGGCGGAAAGAATGAACTTTTTAGTTCATCCTGTCTATGTGAGGGACAAGCTGAGTGGCGTTGTGGGTAATGTTAGACGTATCCTTAGGAGTGACTGGGGCCAAAGCAGGCGTGCTATTCGTACCATATATGGCGGGCTATTTGTTGCATGTGTGGCATATGGTTCGCCTGTTTGGTACGAACTAGTTATGTCTGTTGTTGGCCGGAACAAGGTGTTAATTTGTCAGAGGGTGGCTTTGCTCGCTTGCGTGCCAGTTTATCGGACTGTTTCAACGGATGCTCTTCAGGTCTTGCTGGGTGTTGCCCCCCTAGACTTGGAAGTGATAGGTCGTGCTATCGCTTTCAAGATCAAACGGGGACTACCGCTTCTCGAGCATGATTGGCTTGCTGCTGGTGATTTGGTGGATGCTGGTTCGGAGACGATCAAGAGGCTTCTGAATGAGCGTCTTGTTTCTATCTGGAGGGGTAGGTGGTAGAACAGTGACGTTGGTAGTGTCACGTATGAATTCATACGTGACCCGACCTTCGTAATGGAACACCCGGACTTTTGCTTCGGCTTAAGCTTGGGTTTCCTACTGACCGGGCACGGCTCTTTGAATGCATTTTTGCACCAAAGGGCCTTGTCTGATTCTTCTGCCTGTGGATACGGTGCTGACTTTGAGGATTGGAGGCACTTTCTTGTGGAATGTCCCCTCTATGCCGACATTAGGGACTTGGACAGTATGGGCGTTAGCAGGATCGGAGACGATTATGATTTTGGCGGAATTGTACAGAGAGCCGAGTATTTAGATAGACTCCGCGAGTTTGCCCGTATAGCCTACCGCAGGAGGTTAAGGCGTTTGTAGTTGGTAGTCTGCTACGCGAGCATTTGCATACCCGTTACCTTGTGTAACTTTGGTCTGTGCCTTGCAGTTTGTCCGGTGCTGTTTTTGCTGTATGTGATTGTTGTTTTGGTGGTTCCTTCTATGCTGGTGTAGTGGTTGGTGCTGCAGCTAAGGTTTTTGCGACGGTCCCCTCTTATAGTTCCTTGGAGCTGTAAGGGGGGGTCGTTGCTGTACTTGGCTGGTAGTACACAGCATTGCTGGAAGAATTCGTTGTGAAATGGACTATGATTGCTGAACGTTTGGACTTGTTGCGGGTCACCAGTCCCGAGTTATTTGGAACTCAACTGGTAGTAACTTCGGCTACGAAGTCTGACCGGAGACTTAATTCTGGTACCACGGGTGTCAGGAGCCCCTGGAACTTCGGTTCCAGCCTGACAATGGTGTGGCCCTTCGGGGAGCAACGTGGTGGCTGTGGTTTAAACCCAAAACGCGGGAAGAGCGCAAGCTCGGTGTGGAGTTGCATCGCAACCGGGTGTCGTGACCCATAGATCGACAGGAGTTTAAGATAGGCTCCGCTCCAAACCAAGGGGGAAAACATGCCCAAATGCATGAATTCGAATTGGTACTCATGTTTCGGCAGGGGGGCGTTGGTAGACGCATTGTATTTGCCCGGTGGTTGGACCACTGTGGTTTAGGCCGTTTCGGAAGGTAACCACAATCCAGATCACATCTGTCCCTATCTTTAATCTATCGAAAAGTCTTATTTTATTTATAAGGCAATATTATCAAAATCTGTGTTTTATAAATTGTCTAAATAATATAAGCTCTAAAATATAAAATAAAGACAGTTTCAATCAATATAGAAAGAATAAAATTATAAATATTACTGTTTATATTCGACTTGTAAAATGGTGAAGAATATCAAAATTATGAAATTCATTTTATATTTTAACTTTATAAGGGAATATCATCAAAATCAAAACAATGTAATCCATCAAAGCAATGAAATTCATTTGTAATAAATATTGCTTTGCTTTATATAACTTAAAAACTTAAACGGCGGCAATAACGTATACATTATTTAAATAAACAAGAGTCTTCTAATCAATACAATACCCTGTTCAGACATACGTTTTATATATCCAATTTAATTTACTTAATTAAAATTTGACAGTAAAATATAGTTCTGTTCAATAACAAGAAGTTGTTACTAATTGTTATTGGAAAGTGTTTACTGCAGTACCTCAAAAGAAGCAGCGAAAGAGTAAAAAAGAGTATAAGATGTGAATGAATTAATAAATTTGTTACTACTTTTGTTACTGTCAAGAACAGAACAGCTGATTCTTGTTCTGTTTTACAAAATAAGTTAATACATATTAAATTCTTTGAACTGAAACTGTTTATTAGCACTCTCCACGAAATTTTTACAACCACACAGCAAAAAATATACATAACATTTATAGTTTTCCGTTTTAAATACAAAATTATTGAATTGAAGCTAATGTTTGTATAATACTTAGAAGAAAGCTGAGGAAACTCTGTACAAGTAAACACCAGGTTAATAAAACAATAAACAAAAGATATAGAATAAGATAAACTAAAAGTTTTACAAAAAAGACAGAAAATTTTTGGCAATTTACACATAATCGATGACAAAGCTCTTGCAAATGCTAACTGTTGCAATACAAAATGATTTAAGCATCGAACACCGCTTTTTTGCTTTTTAACCGACTTCAAAAAAAGAAGGAGGTTATACAATTCGGCTGAATGTTGCTTTTTTTTAATATTTGTGCCTCCAGAACTCAGTCATTTCTGAATTTTTGGTAATATGATAGATTATACTTACAGATTGGTTCCGTTTAAAAAAAAAGTTCATAATCTTAAAAATTAAAGGGTGTCCCTATACAACATACATATTTTTTACGGGTATTATGAACTGTAAGGGCCGATTCTGAGAAATTTGAAATGACTGCGTATTACTATGGCTCTCAAAAACAAAAAATTATACAAAAATAAATCTAAAAATTAAAGGGTGCCCCCATAATTGATGTAAATTTACTTATAAACTATCTTTTGAACCCTCTTAGACAAACGCTTGCATATTGGACAGAATGTCGATTGCTATGGCCGTTATAGTAACAGGTGTTATTATTAAGAATTATAAATTAAAGGGTGAGTCAATAGTTCATTTAATTTGATGTATATTGCCATACTTGTTAACAGTTAAAGACAGACGCTTGGAATTTACAACGAACCTGTTTTGGTAAGTCCGCTATAACAACAAGTTTAAAATATGGATTAAGAGGTTAAAGGGTGTTCCAATAGTAGTTGTAATTTCAAGTGTGTGGCCGTATTTTTGAACCGTTATAAACAGAACGCTGAAACTTACAAGGGACCTGTATTGCTAAATCCGCTATATCAACGAGTTTATAATTTGAATTTAGAAATTAAAGGGTGTCCCATAATTGATGAGGATGTACTTATATGAGCCTATCTTTTGAACCGTTTTAGACAAACTCTTGCAAATTGGGCAGAATATCGATTGCTATGGCCGTTGTAGTAACAAGTATTAATATTACAAATTTTAAATTAAAGGGTGCGCCAATAGTTCATAAACTTTGATGTATATGGCCATATTTTTGAACAGTTGTGTACTGACGCTTGAAAATTACAACAAACCAGTATTGCTCAGTCCGCTATAACAACAAGTATAAAATATGGATTTAGAAGTTAAAGGGTGTTCCAGCAGTTGATGAAATTTAAATTGTGTGATCAAACTTTTGACCCGTTATAGACAGACCGCTGAAACTTAAAAGGGATCTGTATTGCTAAATCCGCTATATCAACGAGTTTTTAATTTGAATTTAGAAACTAAAGGGTGTCCCACAATAGATGAAGATTTACTTACATGAGCCTAGCTTTTGAACCGTTTTAGACAAACGCTTGCAAATTGGACAGAATGTCGATTGCTATGGCCGTTATAGTAACAAGAATTAATATTACAAATTTTAAATTAAAGGGTGCGCCAATAGTTCATAAAATTTATTGTATATGGCCATACTTTAGAATAGTTGTGGACTGACGCTTGAAAATTACAACGAACTAGTATTGCTAAGTTCGCTATAACAAGTATAAAATATGGATTTAGAAGTTAAAGGGTGTTCCAGCAGTTGATGTAATTTCAATTGTGTGACCAAAAAAAAAGGGATCTGTATTGCTAATATTTAACATTATGAATTAAAGGGTGCACTAATAGTTGTAGACAGACGATTGAAATTTACAAAGAAATAAACGGGTGTCCCAATAGTTGATGTGGCCGGTCTTTTGAACCAGTATAGACACAGCTGAATTTTACAAGGGACATGTTTTTCTAAATCCGCTATAACAAGAAGCTTATTATTTGAATTTAGAGAGAAAAGGGTGTGCCGAAAACTAATGTCATTAGTTCTATATGGCAGTATTTTTTGAACCGTTGTATACAAATATCTTAATGTTAGAAAGAATGTCCACTACTTTTTCTTGGAATAATAAGAAGTATAAAAATATAAAATAAATAGTTAATATAATCTGATGTATATAGGCAAACTGTTGAACCGTTACAGACAGACGGCTGAAATTTACACAGAACTTGATTGCTAAATCTACTTCAACAGCAAGTATATAATGCGAATTTGGAAATTAAAGGGGCCTCTAGAGTTGCTGTAATTTGATGTTTATTGCCAAACTATTGAACAGTTGAAAAAGTATTAAGTTTGGAGATATAAGTGTGTCCCAATAGTTAATGTAACCTAATTTATGTGGCCATACACTTGAGCTGTTATAGGCAGACAGATGAAATCTGTTTTGAAGTCGGTTTTTTTTGCAAGAATTATTTAGATACATATTTATTTTTATAGTTGTTTGTTATTTTCGTCAGTTCGCCTTTACTTTGCTATTTTTGTTTCAAAAATGCGTTTATGCCTTTTTTTTATTTGGAATAGTAATGTTGTAAATTTTTATTTTACTCTATCGTTGCTAGTTTCTGCCGGAAATTTATTGAACAGACCTAATTTTTACATTAGAAATTTGTGTTTGTAAATTTGGAAGAATAAAGAAAAGTTCGACTTTAAAAGAAAGTTTGCTTGTTTTTATTTGAAATATGGAACTCTTCTAGTTTGTACGATCAAGTTTTGACTGCACGCTAGCTTTGAATTTCCATTAAATTTTCAAAAATTTTTCATTTCATATAATTTGAAAATATTTTATTTTTCATTTTTATGGCATTTAGTTTTGTCATTGTATAAAATTTTCTCTAACTGAACACACCTCACAAGGGTTGTATAAGGAAACTTAATCAATTATCGACTTAATTAAGTACTAATTGAAAAATTTTTTAATTAATTTCTTATATGGTAAATTAAATTTAATTAGGGACTTAATTGTGTAAATTCCTTTATTATAAAAGTATTTTTAAACAATTAACGAGTTTCGCTCTGTCCCTATCTTTAATCTATCGAACAGTCTTATTTTATTTATAAGGCAATATCATCAAAATCTTTGTTTTATAAATTGTCTAAATAATATAAGCTCTCAAATATATAATTCTTGCGAAAAAACCGACTTCAAAACAATTTTCATCTGTCTTCCTATAACAGCTCAAGTGTATGGCCACATAAATTAGGTTGCAGCAACTATAGCGTCACTCTTTAATTTCCAAATTAAAATTATATACTTGCTGTTGTAGTAGATTTAGCAATCAGGTTCTGTGTATATTTCAACCTTCTGTCTATAACAGTTCAACAGTTTGCCCATATACATCCGATTATATCAACTATTTAATTTATAATATAACATTTTTATACTTCTTATTATACCAAATAAATTACTAGACACTCTGTCTAAAAATTAAGGTGTTTGTATACTACGGTTCAAAAAATACGGCCATATAGAGCAAATTACATTAATTTTGGGAACACCATTTAATTTCTAAATTCAAATTATAAGCTTCTTGTTATAGCGGACTTAGCAAAACATGTCCGTTGTAAATTTCAGCTGTCTGTCTATAACGATTCAAAAGTCCGGCCACATGCACCATATTATATCAACTATTGGGACACCCGTTTATTTCCAAATCGAAATTTTATACTTGTTGTTATAGAGAAGTTCGTAATACCGGTTCTTTGTAAATTTCAACCAAATTAAGTGAACTATTGGAGCACCCTTTAATTTATGATTTTAAATATTATCAGCTGTTACTACAACGGCCATATCAATCGACATTACGACAAATTTACAAGCGCTTGTCTATAACGGTTCAAAAGATATGCCTCTATAAGTAAATCTACAGTAATTATGGGACACCCTTTAATTTCTAAATTCAAATTATTAACTCGTTAACATAGCGGACTTAGAAACACAGGTCCCTTTTAAGTTTCAGCGTTCTGTCTAAAACGGTTCAAAAGGACGGCCACAGACTTTAAATTACATCAACTATTGGAACATCCTTTAACTTCCAAATCCATGTTTTATACTTTTTGCTATAGCGGACTAAGCAATACAGGTTCGTTGCAAATTTCAAGCGTCTGTCTACAACTGTTCAAAAGTATGGCCATATACATCAAATTTAATGAACTATTGGCGCACCCTTTAATTTATAATTTGTAATATTGTAGTGTGCATACTTACAGTACATAGTGTACAAAGGGAAAACCACAGTTTGTATTTCAACCTTAAGTTGAATTAGTCAGAACTAATAAAACTAAATAAAATTCATAAAACAATTATGAATACCCATGAGTAAAAACGTACTAAAGGATTTCACATTACATTGTTTGTAGTACTGACCATTGTCAAGTAATGTGTCTGTTGATACAAGACCTCACACAGTTCAGGTGCAACAAATGCATATGACACTTTGAAACATTGCGACTGCAGTAAATCTGGCACGCGGATGTTTGAAGTGAGTCAATGTTAATTTTGTTTTGACGTTTCCCCTTTGTCATAGTACAAATAAATTTAGTATATAAGTCATTGTAAAATTAGAAACAAATTGGAGTTAATCAAAGTGTACAACAAGACAGTTATGCTGTCTATTAAATAAAAATATAAAGAAAACCAGAAACAATTCGAGTTTCATTTCATGGCGATCCTGCCAGGCTGCTGAAAACCTGCCACGCTGACGAAAACCTGTGACGCTGCAGAAATCTTCTGACGTTTCCAGACACCAACGATACCGAAATCATCTGACGCTGCCGAAATCCTGTGATGCTAACGAAATCCTGCTAAACTGAGATAATCCAGCCCAGCCCGAACAAAGAATCCTGCCGTTGGTAATACTACAGCTGCACTTAAGTATTAAAAAAGTATTAAATATTTCAGAAGAAGGAAAGAATTTTTTTTTTACAAAATTACAGTGTATTAAGTGCTCTGCATAAATACTGTACAAACAATAAATTTGTTTTGTTATACATATTACTTTAATGGATAAGAGAAATTTAAACGATATTCTCAGGGAAATAGAAGTAGCCAAGAAAAAACTGAAATCTGGTGAACTCAAGGAGAAACCAGAAATTCTACTATTAGGACCGAAACCTTTGTATAAGAAACAAGAGGAACCGGTCTACCCGATTTTCCCAGTCCAAGAGACTAGATCAAAAGGCAAGAATTATAAGGGTGAAAGGAAAATAAAACTAATAATAATAGAAGACAGTATAGCTTCTATAAAAGAAAGGATAGCGACAGAAAAAGTAGATAAGGAGAAGGATTATCTAAAAAAGAGACTAATAAAATTAGAAGCAGAATTTGATGTAACATTAAAGGAAATAAGAGAATATAAAAAGCTTGAGAAAGCTAAAAAGAAAAACAAAAGACATTAAATAAACATAAATAAATAATCTAAGAGAAAAATCATAATTTATTTTGTAAAACAAAAAAAAAAAAAACAAATTTATAAAAAAATAAAAAAAAAAAAATATGTTAAAAGCTACATTATTAATAACAACAATAACAATAATTATAATAACAAGTATAGCATTATTGTTTATATATAATGTAAAAGAAAAGCTAATGATTTACAAATAGAAGATAAGGTCGACTATATAGTAGAAAAATTAGAGATCTCGGAAGTAATGGAAAAATTCACCTCCATCAATGATTATTTAAATAAGCTGAGAAATTAATGAAACTATGAATAGGTTTTGATTGAAAATAATGAATAAAAATTTTATGATTATACTGTTATGAAAGGAGAATTTTTGAATTGAAATTAAAGACTAATGGATAAAATATATAAACAGGTAGAAACTATATTAACAAATGCAAGGAAATCATCAGGCAGACCTTATTCATTAGAGACGATAAAATCCAAAAAGAGGAACTTGAGGCATTGCAAGTAGATGCAAGTACGACATTAAATAGTTTGAAACTAACAGAAGTAGAAAAGAATACGCAATTAGAAAAATTCACTACATTGAGAAGAGAAGCTTTGAATATTCTTTAATTTCACGAAGACAAAGCGCAACAGACAAGTAGTAATAGTATAGAAGAAGAATCTAGTAATACAGAAGAAGAATGTAGTGAAACCGACACGATGGCCAATAGTATTTTGAACACGTCTGAACTAGCACCTATCTCGAAACTATTACCATCTTTCAGTGGTGCAAGAGATGAGCTAGAGCCGTTCATTGCTAATTTGGAAATAATAAAGGAGACTATTTCCCTCTTTAGGACACAGCTAACGACTAAGGTTCAGAACAGAGTACGACAAATATCAGTGCCAACTAACATCGAGACTCTTCTAGGTTCACTCAAAAAGGCATATTCCATAAAGAAATCTCCAAATGTAATCCTAAACGAACTGACTAGTGTAGTACAGTCAGAAACGATAAGAAAATTCGCTGACAAAATAGAAACACTGACAATGGAGTTGAACGAACTTCAAGTAAACGCATTTGGTGAAACTAGTAGGGAAACCATTAGCAACACATGCTATGATAGCGTTTAATGCGTTCAAAAACGGTCTAAAGAATAGAGAAATAGTCAGAACGATTGAAGCAAGTAGAACTAAGAAGAAGCTATCGAAATAGCTTTAGAGGCTTCATCTGACATAAGACAAGGCCAGGTTATGTTTCAAACTGCACAAACAGGAAACGCATCCGGACGAAACCGGAATACTAATGGCAACATATGTGGGAAATGTGGTGGTAGACATGGCAATAGATGCTATGCGGATGGTAAGAATTGCAACAATTGTGGTAAGTTAAACCATCTTGCTAAAATGTGCAGATCGGGAAGAAATAATAACCAAAGTAATAATAATAATAGCAATAACCGAAATAACAACAATGGTTACAACAATAATCAAAATGATTGGGGTAATAATCGTGAAAGGAGTAATAACCGGAATAACGGAAATTTTAGGAACAATAATGGAAATAATAACCGTTCTAATAATGGGAATTCTAATAATAATAGAAACCATAATGTACGTCATATACAGGAACAGGGCAACTCCCAGTATCCGGAGATTTTAGAGTACCAGGAATCTTCGGAACAGAACCAGTAAACACCAAACGAGTATTTAGCATCTCGTCTGATCTTAGAAATTATGTAAAATTAAATGTACAGGGTACAGATAGCATTTTAACATTTTTAATTGACACAGGAGCCGATGTCTCTTTGTGCAAATAAGATTTATTACATAACCATAAAGAAGATGCAGATGATTATTGTTACCTATCGGGTATTTTGAAAGAGGAAATAAAATCTTTGGGTTCCACTAAATTAACAATACAATTTAGTGAAAAGGTAATTGATCACAAAATATAACTGGTCAAATTACCAATCCATTTTTCATTTGGAAAATGAACATTTGACAACAAATAATTTTTATAATCAAACTATAAAATTAAACGACACTAGTCCAGTGTACATAAAGAATTATCGCTTGCCGCAAACACATACGGAAGAGATAAATAGACAAGTGAAGGGACTATTAGAACAGAAAATTATAGAACCATCCATAAGTCCTTATAATGCTCCACTCTTGTTAGTTCCTAAAAAGGGACAGAGTGATTTGAGCAAATGGAGGTTAGTAGTAGATTTCAGAAAACTTAATGACAAGATAGTTAATGATAAATTTCCATTAACGCGAATTGACGACATTTTGAACAAGTAAGGAAGGGCAAAATATTTTTCTACATTGGATATGACAAGTTCATTCCATCAGATAGAACTTGATAAGAACTCAAGATCTTTTACAGCCTTTTAAACTCGTAATGGTCATTATCAGTACACTAGATTACCATTTGGTTTAAAAATATCTTCGAGTAGTTTCCAAAGAATGCTAACTATAGCACTGTCTGGATTAGAATCTGAGGCATTTCTATATGTTGACGATATTATTGTTTTCGGATGTAGTTTGAAACATCATAATGAAAATTTAATGAACGTTTTTACTAGATTATCCAAGTATAATCTTAAGTTAAATGCGGGTAAATGTTGTTTTTTAAGTCCTGAAGTTGTATACTTAGGGCACTTGATCACAGCAAACGGTATCAAGCCAGACCCAAGCAAGTATGAAACAATTTCCAAATATCCTATTCCAAGAAATTCCGACGACGTCAGAAGATTTGTAGCTTTTTGTAACTACTATCGCAGATTCATAAAAAATTTTGAAGAAACTGTAAACTGTCTTAATGACCTATTGAAAAAGAACACGAAATTTGAGTGGACTGATAAATGCCAATTGGCATTTGAGGCATTAAAGAACAGTTTAATAAGCCCTCCAGTTTTGCAAAATCCGGATTTTGATAGACCGTTTGTATTAGCAACGGACGCATCGGATTTTGCGCTGGGTGCTGTTTTGTCTCAAGGTCCAATAGGTGAAGATCTACCCATACGCGAGTAGATCCTTTAACAAGCACGAGAAAAATAAACCCGTAATTGAGAAGGAACTACTAGGTATTTATTGGGACATAAAATTTTTTAGACCATATTTGTATGGTAGAAGATTCACAGTCGTAACTGACCATCGACTGTTAGTGTCGTTGTTTGCTCATAAGAATCCTAGTTCGAAACTAACACAAATACGTTTGGAACTTTCTGATTATGATTTCGATATCGTATATATTAAAGGATCCAACAATACAAATGCGGTTTCATTATCACGAATACATACGTACTAAAGAGCTGCACAAAATGTTTTGAAAGTTCTATGTTCTAGTGTACACTACTTCCAAACACAGAATTTCAGTGTAAATATAAATATCAAAACAAGCATAACAAAACATGGCTCTCACTAAAACAAAACAAGCACCATTTGAAAAGTTTCTCTTTACAGCTTTGTTAGTGCTTGTGTTTTAAAACAGAGTAGAACATCAAAACAAAAGGTGAAAATGAAGTAAAAAAACGGTAAATCATAGTAGAAACATCGAGTGCACTAGAACATATACAAAAATGCTCACGATAATAAAGCAGTGTTGTTAAATAATGCGATTTAAGGCTGTTGAAAGAAAATACTTTTATACAAGCAATTTTTGTACGCATGTGCTATTTATATATTTAAGCTATTTGAATTAGTTAAGTTTTTATATAATAGTAACATTTTGAAATGCTCCTTTTATAATTCTGTGCTTGTTAGGATGAAAATATATAACTACTTCAATCATTTACTACCTTATTGAAAATACAAAAACTGAACATAGTTACCTTTAATAATACTTTTTTATAACAACAATTTGACAATAATTTGTAATATTGGAATTCATTGTTAAAAACATTTTTTAGAAATAAAGACGTTAACATTAGTTTCCATTTTTTATCAATAATACGGGATAAATAATTCTTGAATTTTAGCTATTGCCAATTCGTTTTGCCTATAAGAATTTCCTAAAATTTAAGAAATGTCGAGATATAATTTAAGAAGTGGTGCAGCCGCACAAGATCCCCTTGATTCTCAAGCAGCTAGTGTTTCGACTGTGGATAATGCCAATGAGCCAGATTTGAATGTAACTATGATTGAACCAATGGAAGCAATTCCAGCATCTGCCGAAAATGATCAATTGTGTGCAATAATGGCTGGTCTTAATGAACTTACAAGAGTTGTTACCGAAAGCCGTCGGGATATTGATCTACTAAGAGATCATATTTATCAGCATCGTACAGTAGATGATGTACTTCAACATCCACGCAGATTGATAACGCAGCCAGAGCCGCTTAGATTTGAAAATCAATCTGGACAAAGTATGCCGCTACAACAGCCAGTCAGAAATGATATTCATTCCACTCATAATATGCCAGTAAATGGAATTTCACCTAATTTGTTTCCATCTCCTAAGATATATGATTTGCCGTTATTTTCTGGGAAGCCTGAAGAGTGGCCATTGTTTTATGCAAATTTTCAAGACAGCACAAATGAGTTTAATTATACTCACCGTCAAAATTTAATGCGACTACAGAAATGTCTAGTTGGTGATGCCAAGGAAGCTGTTTCTTCAATGCTTATTTTTCCAAATGATGTACCAAAGGTAATAGAGGAATTAGGTTTTCGTTTTGGTCGACCAGATCTTTTAGTTCGTTCTCAATTGCAAATGATCCAACAATTTCCTGCGGTAAGTGCTAGAAGATTGGATCAAGTTATAACTTTTGCTACTAAAGTAAGAAATGTGGTAGCATTTCTCGAGTCAGCCAACTGTTCCCATCATCTTCTTAACACTACCTTGTTGGAAGAATTAGTGTCAAAACTACCTGTTGAAAAGCAATATGAGTGGGCTAGGTCAAGTATATCGATTAAACCATATCCTACTATTGCGGATTTCTCGAATTGGGTTGGAGAATTAGCTAAAATAATTAGTGTTATGACAATTAATGTTCCCCATGGTAATCAAGCTCGACCACTAATGCTGATTAAAAATCAGGACAAAAAACTAACTTCAAAATGCTATATCTGCAATGAACCACACGCTTTGTATAATTGCCAAAAATTTACTGAATTCTTACCAGTTAATACTCGTTGGGAAAAGGTTAAAGAACTCAAGCTATGTTTTTGCTGTTTGAAAAAAGGACATGGTTCATCCAACTGCCGTTTTAAAAGATCATGTGGAGTCAATGACTGTAAACGCCCTCATCATCCAACTCTACATGAAGATGCACCAATAAAATCTACAGTTGAGAAGAATCAACCTCTTCTTAACTGTAGAAGCCACAATATTGAGGCGAGTAAACTATTTAAAATAATTCCCATAAAGATATTTGGTCCTGTTGGTTATTTTAAGGGTTATGCCATATTTGACGAAGGTTCGTCAGTATCTCTAATGGACGAGAACGTTTCAAAACAGCTGGGACTCAAAGGTGAACCATCTACACTAACACTTCAGTGGTATGGAAGTAAAGTTGTATCCGAAAAGTCATATAAAATAAGTTGTGAAATAGAAGGTCTTGTTGAGCCAAGAATTCGTTTTGGTCTGAAGAATTTGTATACTGTTGGTAAACTAAAGTTACCAGTGCAGTCTTTTAGGAAAAGTCTGTATCCTCATTTAAGTGAAGTTCCAATCGAAGATTATGAAAACGCCAGTCCTATTTTGTTGCTTGGCTTGGATAACATTCATTTAGCTATTCCTTTTGCTATTAAAGAAGCTGGTGAGTCAAATCCCGTAGCCGTTCAAACAAAGTTAGGATTGGCAGTGTATGGGCCTACTAGAGCTTCATTTGTCTCAAATCCTGTCGTTTTGCATCTTAAAGAAATACAGGAGATGCAAGAAATCAATAATATTGTTGGAGAGTTTTTTGCAACAGAAAATTTTGGTATAAACACTAGTAACAAACTTCTTATGTCCGATGAGGATAGAATCGGTCGAACGATTATGGAAAAAACAGTGAAACGTGTTGGTGAACGGTTCCAGATTGGTCTACTCTGGAAGAAGTACCCACCTGAACTTCCACCAAGTTACTTAATGGCGCAGAAAAGGTTATTTACTATTACGAAGAAAATGCAACAAGACGGAAAGTTTGCCAAGCAATATGTTGCAGAAATTGAAAAATACGTTCAAAAGGGTTATGCTCGAATTTTAACTGTTAGTGAAATTAATCAGAAGGCATATCCCGTTTGGTACTTGCCTCACTTTGGTGTAGTTAATCCCCACAAACCTGAAAAACTTCGCGTTGTGTTTGACGCAGCTGCAAGAACATTTGATACGTCTCTGAATTCCGTAATTGTTAAAGGACCTGAGCAAGCAAAGCCCTTACTAGGTATTCTTCTAAAGTTTCGTGAGGGAGTCATTGCTGTTGCTGCTGATATTAGAGAGATGTTTTCTCAAGTAAAAATTCGTGAGGAAGATCAGCATGCGCAAAGGTTTCTTTGGAGAAATGGGGAAGTAAACAAGCCAATTCAGCAGTATGTTATGGTGTCATCGACTTTTGGTGCTGCTTGTTCTCCTTGTTGTGCAGAGTTTGTAAAAAATCAAAACGCTAAAGAATTTGCCCATAGGCACCCTGAGGCAGCAGAAGCCATTATTAACAAACACTACGTAGATGATTTTGTATGCAGTTTCAATAAAGAAGATAAGGCAATACGTATATGCAAGGAAATTGTTTTTATCCACTCCAAAGCTGGATTTGAATTACGTGGTTTTGTGTCCAATTGCAAGAATTTAGAATCAGTAATGAATCCGGACCCATGTAATGGAAGAGCTCCAATAAATATAAAAAACCTATCTACAACTGATAAAATTTTAGGAATGTTTTGGAATAAATGTGAGGACACCTTTGAATTTAAAACAAAGTTTCTAAGTGTAAGTTATGATGTCTACAATGGCGAACGCCTTCCCACTAAGAGAGAAATGCTGAAGATTGCTATGACAGTTTTCGACCCATTTGGTTTAATTGCAGACTTTCTGCTTCATTCAATGATATTGGTTCAAAGTTGTTGGAAAGAAAACATTGGTTGGGATGATCCAATACCGGAAGTTCTACGTGACAACTTCAAGATATGGTGGAGGGAGTTCAAAGAAGTAAAAAACTTTAGTATACCAAGATGCCTCTCACCAAATTTGCACAAAGCATCAAATATTCAACTTCATACTTTCGTTGATGCTAGCCAATGTGCCTTCGCAGCTGTATGCTGTTTAAGAATCGTTCATGAAAAACAAATAAATATTTCCTTCGTAATTGGTAAAACACGATGTGCTCCAAAAAAGTTGATGAGTATTCCTCGCTTAGAGTTACAAGCCGCCGTGCTTGGAGTACGTTTAAGCAAGGTTGTTGTAAGTGGGCAGGATATCAAAGTTTCATCTGTGCATTATTGGTCAGATTCTCAAACTGTTATAAGTTGGATAAATTCTACGGAACGCCGCTTTAAAGCATTCGTTAGTCATAGAGTTGCAGAAATTCTTGATAATACTACACCAACACAGTGGAAATGGATCCCTACAAATCTAAATTCTGCAGATGCGGGTACACGTCCAACGCACCCTCCAAGGTTTACAAGAAACAGTTTATGGATAACAGGGCCTGCATTTCTAAAAGAAGAAGAGGCTTTTTGGCCTCATATGCCAGTTGAAAATTCAGATTTGCTACAAGATGAAATAAGACCTTTTTTAGTTACAGTAAACTACGATGAAATTATAAAATTTTCTAGATTTTCATCATATACAAAGTTAAAGAGAACTGTGGCTTGGGTTATTCGCTTTGTTAAAAGATGTGGTTCGTCAGATCAATTGAGAGTAGAGGAAATAGCATTTGCAGATATTACTATTTGCCGCTTAGTACAAAGAGAAAGCTTTCAGAATGAAATTATGAATCTAAAAAATAACAAAGGTGTGCCTAAATCGAGTACAATTCACTCTTTAGTTCCATATCTGGATGAAAATGGTTTATTAAGGGTTAATGGACGTTTAGACGAAGCACTATATTTACCTTTGGATGCAAGAAGGCCAATTATCTTACCTCAAAAACATTATGTGACCAAACTTATAATGGAATACTATCATAGGAAAAATCATCATCAAAATATGTCAATAGCTATTAACGAGCTACGTCAAAAATACTGGATACTACGCATTAAATCTATGCTAAAGAATGTTGCAGATAAATGCTTAATATGTAAATATTACAAAACTAAACCCATGCAGCCATTAATGGGATCGTTGCCGTCCGACCGTGTTACTCCATTTATACGACCGTTCTCTTATACAGGAGTTGATTTGTTTGGTCCGTTTAATGTTGCTATTGGACGACGCAGAGAAAAACGGTGGGCAGTAATATTTACGTGTTTAACAATTAGGGCAGCACATATTGAGTTGGCAGAGAATCTATCTGCAGATGCATTTATTCTGTGCTTTCGAAATTTTATAAATAGACGCGGTACGCCAGTAAGAATGCGTAGCGATAATGGCAAAAATTTTATTGCGTCTCAAAAACTTTTGAAGAAAGAAGATAGACTTCTAAATATTGAAGAAATTATGCAAGAAGCAGTTCAACGCAACATTGATTGGATTTTTAATTGCCCAGGGAACCCAAGCTCAGGTGGTTGTTGGGAAAGGCTTATAAGGATTGTAAAACGGTTACTTTTTAGAACTTTAAAAGAAGTTTCACCTCGGCTTGAGACACTACGAAGCGTTCTTATTGAAGCTGAAAATACAATTAACTCTCGTCCGCTAACAGACATACCAATTTCATCTGAAGAGGAGAACCCAATAACACCTAACCACTTTCTAATAGGTTGCCTTAATACTACGCAAATTCCGAATAATTCTGAAGAAAACGTATGCCTAAGGAAACAATGGAGGATTGCTCAAAATTTGAAGGATCGAATTTGGAAAAGATGGGTCACTGAATTTCTTCCTCAGCTGTTACCTAGACCAAAGTGGAGAAATGTTGTAAAACCTATTCAAATAGACGATATTGTTTTAATTTTCGATTCAAATTAACCGAGACACAAATGGCTAAAAGGTCGAGTGATTAAAATATATCCGTCAAAAGATGGTCAAGTACGCTTTGCCGATATTAAAACTATTAACGGAGTTACTCGTCGACCAGTTTCAAAATTAGCTGTTATGAATTTAGTAAATAGTGAACCCACTGGTAGTTCACAAGAGGGGGGGGGAATGTTAGGATGAAAATATATAACTACTTCAATCATTTACTACCTTATTGAAAATACAAAAACTGAACATAGTTACCTTTAATAATACTTTTTTATAACAACAATTTGACAATAATTTGTAATATTGGAATTCATTGTTAAAAACATTTTTTAGAAATAAAGACGTTAACAGTGCTAATAAATAATAATAAAATTGTTAACTCGGCTTAGCTCGAAATTAAATAAAATGCTATTTGAAGCGTAAACCAACTCAATTAACCAAAAAAAAAAACAATCGGTTTTTTGCGATTAAATTTTAGTGCTTTAAAATTTTAAAGTTAACAACTATCATAGAAAAAAATTTTTGGTCTCATTTTAAAAAGTTTCAAACAGAATTTTTAACAAAAATGTGCAAAAATGATATGTAAACACACAAATTTGTTTTTTCATTACAGGTTGTTTTTTTATACGAAAATATGATACTTCTGATAAAAAATAAATTTTTAAAACATATTTTCATAAAAAGATAAATACTGCCACGTATTATTAATTTTAAATCCTTACTATCAATCGCTGAACTCTTTTTAAAAACTTTTGTATAGAACTTGTGAAAAAAATTTATCTGGTATGATCGAATACATGCAAATTTGTTGTATTTTTATTTTTGTTAAGTTTCATTACTATTCGTTTTTCTGAAAACCCCGAAATGTGAAAGACAATTTTACTATTATATTTTTAATATAAAACCAAGGCAGTTTTATTTTACTAGGTAATAGCGGCTCTACAACAAATACAACATTGACAAAAACAACATGCCTTTTTTTCGTTGTTTTGTGGGTTGGAAACGTCAAAAACACAAAGAAAAATAAAAGATAATTGCTCTTAATACACATGCTTGCTTTGTCTCGCAAACGCTTGTTGTTAGTGTTTTTTTGAAATTCGTAAACAAACAAAGGAAAATACAAAAACTTTTGACATTTCCAACTACAAACCAGCTGGGCGGACGACACTACCTAGTAAAATAAATCTGCCTTGTATAAAACTATTGAATTTGTTTTGAAAAAGTAATTCAAATAACATTTTAAATAAAACAGACATTATAATGTTTTTTTAAAACAGACATTATAACGTACTAAAGGGTTTCACATTACATTGTTTGTAGTACTGACCATTGTCAAGTAATGTTTCTGTTGATACTAGACCTCACCCAGTTCAGGTGCAACAAATGCATATGACACTTTGAAACATTGCGACTGCAGTAAATCTGGCACGTGGATATTTGAAGTGAGTCAATGTTAATTTTGTTTAGACGTTTCCCCTTTGTCATAGTACAAATAAATTTAGTATATAAGTCGTTGTAAAATTAGAAATAAGTTGGAGTTAATCAAAGTGTACAACAAGACAGTTATGCTGTCTATTAAATAAAAATATAAACAAAACCAGAAACAATTCGAGTTTCATTTCAATATTAATACTTGTTACTATTACAGCCATAGCAATAGACAATCTGTCCAATTTGCAAACGTTTGTCTAAAACGGTTCAAAAGTTAGGCCCATATAAGTAAATCTTCATCAATTATGGGACACCCTTTAATTTATAAATTCAAATTATGAACTCTTTGACATAGCGAATTTAGCAATATAGGTCCCTTTTAAGTTACAGCGTTCTGTTTATACGGTTCAAAAGTTTGGTCACATACACAAAACTACATTAACTATTGGAACACCCTATAACTTCCAAATCCAAATTTTATACCTGTTATTTAAGCGGACTTAGCAATACAGGTTCTTTAAACATCAAATTAAATGAACTATTGGCGCACCCTTTAATTTATAATTTGTAATATTAATACTTGTTACTATTACGCCTAATTTGTCCAATTTGCAAGCGTTTGTCTATAACGGCTCAAAAGATAGGTTCAATTATGGGGGCACCCTTTAATTTTTAGATTTATTTTTATACAACTTTATGTTATTGGGGGCTATAGTAAGACGCAGTCATTTTAAATTTTACAGAATCGACCTTTACAGTTCATAATAGACGTAAAAATTATGTATGTTGTATGGTGACTCCCTTTAATTTTTAAGATTATGAACTGTTTTTAAAACAGGACCAATCTGTAAGCATAATCTATCATATTGCCAAAAATTTTCAAAATCGGATCAGAAATGACTGCGTTCTGCAGGCACAAATATAAAAAAGCAACATTCAGCCGAATTGTATAACCTCCTTCTTTTTTGAAGTCGGTTAAAAATAAAGATAGTTTCAATCAATATAGAAATAATATAATTATAAATATTACTGTTTATATTCGACTTGTAAAATGGTGAAGAATATCAAAATAATGAAATTCATTTTATATTTTAACTTTATAAGGCAATAACATCAAAATCAAAACAATGAAATTCATCAAAACAATGAAATTCATATGTATTAAATATTGCTTTGCTTTATAAAACTTAAAAACTTAAACCGCGGCAATAACGTATACATTATTTAAATAAACAAGAGCATTTTAATCAATATAAAAGTATTTTTAAAACAATCAACGAGTTTCGCTCTGTCCCTATCTTTCCCCCCCGGGGGCACCAAGAGTCTGTACTGATCTAACCTACGTGCTGACGAGGGTCCTCGGGGGTATAGGGGGAAGCAGTCCCCCAGTGATTGCAGGCACTGAAGCTGGATAGACGGTTGGGTACTATCGGAGGTTCTTACCAGTCTCCTTTTTAATAATAAAATATATTTGTAATAATAAAATTAAAAAGACTGGCACCACGAGAGCCGGTAGCCTATACAGAGAGCCGCCTATCTCTGTAGCCGGTTATTGGTGAGGTCCCCTAGGGGTACACGTGGTGGTTGTGATTAAATTGTCTATATCTGCTGGTCTGGCGTGGAATAGACTGAAGAATGCTCTTGCATTCTCAACAGAGGAGTTTTATGATAGGCTCCGACCTTATAGCAAGGGGTAGATTCATGGTTCTGCAAGCCATGGTCTTAAAATTGCACAGTATTAGTGGTTTGACCACCGTCTGATAAAGGCTCCGCGCCAGGAACAGACGTTAATCTAATCACTTATCCTGTCCTATCTTTAATCTATCGACCAGTCTTATTTTATTTATAAGGCAATATCATCAAAATCTGTGTTTTGTAAATTGTCTAAATAATATAAGCTCTAAAATATAAAATGAAGATAGTTTCAACCAATATAGAAAGAATATTATTATAAATATTACTGTTTATATTCGACTTGTAAAATGGTGAAGAATATCAAAATAATGAAATTCATTTTATATTTTAACATTATAAGGCAATAACATCAAAATGAAAACAATGAAATTCATCAAAACAATGAAATTCATATGTATTAAAAATTGCTTTGCTTTATAAAACTTAAAAACTTAAACGGCGGCAATAACGTATACATATTTAAATAAACAAGAGCCTTCTAATCAATATAAAAGTATTTTTAAAACAATTAACGAGTTTTGCTCTGACCCTATCTTTCCCCCCCCCCCCCCCGGGGGCACCAAGAGTCTGTACTGATCTAACCTAGGTGCAGACGAGGGTCCTCGGGGGTATAGGGAGAACCAATCCCCCGGTGTGCAGGCACTGAATCTGGATAGACAGTTGGGTACTGTCGAAGGATGCACCAGTGTCCTTAATAAACTGGCACCACGGGAACCGGTAGCCCATACAGAGAGCTGTCCATCTCTGTAGCCGGTTATTGGTGAGGTCCCTTCGAGGTACACGAGTGTGCTGTTGCATTTTCAACAGACGGGGTTGGATAGCCTCCAACCCTCAAGCAAGGGGAAGTTCATGGTCCTGCAAGCCATGTTCTTGAAATTGCAACTCTGTTGGCTACGTCCGAGAGAGGGCGCTAGTCGACGCTTTGTATTTCACTCAGTGGTAAGACCACCGTCAGGTTGTGCCATCGTGGCGGTACTGACGTTAATCTTGATCACATCTATCCCTATCTTTAATTTATCGAAAAGTCTTATTTTATTTATTAGGCAATATCATCAAAATCTGTGTTTTATAAATTGTCTAAATAATATAAGCTTTAAAATATAAAATGAAGATAGTTTCAATCAATATAGAAAGAATATAATTATAAATATTACTGTTTATATGCGACTTGTAAAATGGTGAAGAATATCAAAATAATAAAATTCATTTTATATTTTAACTTTATAAGGCAATATCATCAAAATCAAACCAATGAAATTCACATGTATCAAATATTGCTTTGCTTTATAAAACTTAAAAATTTAAACGGCGGCAATAACGTATACATTATTTAAATAAACAAGAGTCTTCTAATCAATATAAAAGCATTTTTAAACAATTAACGAGTTTCGCTCTGTCCCTATTTTTAATCTATCGAAAAGTCTTATTAACCGAGTTCAAAAAAAGAAGGAGGTTATACAATTCGGCTGAATGTTGCTTTTTTTATATTTGTGCCTCCAGAACTCAGTCATTTCTCATCCGATTTGGCAAATTTTTGGTAATATGATAGATTATGCTTACAGATTGGTCCCGTTTTAAAAACAGTTCATAATCTTAAAAATTAAAGGGTGTCCCCATACAACATACATATATATTTTTTACGTGTGTTATGAACTGTAAAGGGCGATTCTGTAAAATTTAAAATGACTGCGTATTACTTGGCTCCCAAAAACAAAAAAATTATACAAAAATAAATTAACGGGGCCCCCCTAATTGATGTAAATTTACTTATATGGGCCTATCTTTTGAACCGTTATAGACAAACGCTTGCAAATTGGACAGAATGTCGATTGCTATGGCCTTTATAGTAGCAAGTATTAATATTACAAATTTTGAATTAAAGGGTGCGCTAATAGTTGATTAAATTTGATGTATATGGCCATACTTTTGAACAGTTGTAGACGGACGCTTGAAATTTGCAACGAACCTGTATTGCTAAGTCTGCTATAACAAAAAGCATAAAATTTGGATTTGGAAGTTAAAGGGTGTTCCAAATGTTAATGTAATTTTGTGTTGTAACCAAACTTTTGAACCGTTATAGACAGATCGCTGAAACTTAAAAGGGACCTGTAATGCTAAATCCGCTATACCGAAATTAAAGAGTGTCCCATAATTGATGAAGATGTACGTATATGAGCCTATCTTTTGAACCGTTATAGACAAACGCTTGCAAATTGGGCAGAATTACGATTGCTATGGCCGTTATAGTAACAAGTATTAATATTAAGAATTATAAATTAAAGGGTGCGCCAATAGTTCATTTAATTTGATGTATGTTGACATACTTTTTAACAGTTATAGACAGACGTTTGGAATTTACAAACTTTTGAACCGTTATAGACAGAAAGCTGAAACTTAAAAGAGACCTGTATTGTTAAATCCGCTATATAAACGAGTTTATAATTTGAATTTAGAAATTAAAGGGTGTTCCATAATTGATGAAGATTTACTTATATGAGCCTATCTTTTAAACCGTTATAGACAAACGCTAGCAAATTGGACAGAATGTCGATTGCCACGGCCGTTATAGTAACAAGTATTAATATTAAGAATTATAAATTAAGGGGTTCGCCAATAGTTCATTTAATTTGATGTATATTGCCATAATTTTTAACAGTTAAAGACAGACGCTTGGAATTTACAACGAACCTCTATTGCTAGGTCTGCTATAACAAAAAGTATAAAATTTGAATTTGGAAGTTATAGGGTGTTCCAATAGTTAATGTTATTTTGTGTTGTAACCAAGCTTTTGAGCCGTTATAGACAGATCGCTGAAACTTAAAAGGGACCTGTAATGCTAAATCCGCTATACCGAAATTAAAGAGTGTCCCATAATTGATGAAGATGTACGTATATGAGCCTATTTTTTGAACCGTTATAGACAAACGCTTGCAAATTGGGCAGAATGACGATTGCTATGGCCGTTATAGTAACAAGTATTAATATTAAGAATTATAAATTAAAGGGTGCGCCAATAGTTCATTTAATTTGATGTATGTTGACATACTTTTTAACAGTTATAGACAGACGCTTGGAATTTACAACGAACCTGTATTGGTAAGCCCCTATAACAACAAGTATAAAATATGGATTTTGTAGCGAAAGTGAAAGTGGCTTTATATATTGGATGTTTTTTTTGGAAATTTAATTATAAATTTTTAAACAAACATATGAATTAATCGTTCATTCAAATATTTCAATAGTGCAACTACAATATTTATTTCATGAATAACTCAATCCAATAATACTTTATGCTAGTAAATGGTGTAGATGTAAATTATTACCGACTAACATTTATTTGTAAGAAAAAAAAATAAATTTTATTAAGATTAATTCTCAACAAATTAAGCGTTTCTTTTAGTGGTAGGTAAATACACTGGCAAAAAAATGCGTATTGTATTTGGCAAGCAAAGTAGTTTGAACTGCAGATACCGCTTGAGTAAGTTTCGTTAAATCGCCAAAGTTTTTAAGAGGAAATGGCAAACCGAGGTTTCCTCGGTTAAAACAGGCGCTAGTTAAAGTCTTTTTTATCTAACCTTGAAGGTAGACACATCAACGTCATAAAAAGAAAAATTTTTTAATAACCTTAAAAAAGTGCATAAAATTCTTGCAAAAGGGAAGTGTTTTTTCTTAATAGTTTTTAAGAACTTTTTAAATTAATTAAGTTATAATTTAAAAGAAAATTTAGGGCACTATGGTGAAAAACTAACTTTCAGAAAAAAAACACAACCGTTTGAATTAAAGATTACTTTGCAAGTAGTTTTATTTTGTAGGTATACTGATGCATTAGTAATCAGCATACCCGTTACTTTTAACATTTTCAGCAAAAACTTAAAATTAAGGTAAGTATTAGGGGTAAGTATTAGTTTTAGTATTATTTATTTTAGTTTTATTATTATTTTTAGGTTTTATCAAATTCATTTATTATTATTATTATTTTATTATTATTATTATCATTATTATTATTATTATTAATATTATACTGGCTCAACATGCCGGCCCCATTGAAGGAGATGAGGTCTTCAATCATAAGGTAGTGGAGCCAATTTACATATGGGGCGTTTAAATACGCCATTTTTTGTCTTGACCTCCGCCACCCTGACCTTGCCGTCGTCTCCTTCGTGGACGTTGACGACTCTCCCGGTCAGCCAGTGCTGTGGCGGGCAATTGCCTTCGTGGATTACCACCACTTGACCGACCTTGAGACTGGGCATCTCCTCGCGCCACTTGCCTTTGCCCTGAAGTCCCAGGATATAGTCGCGAGACCAAGCCTGCCAGAATGTCTGCTTGAGACCGCAAAGCAGACGCCATCGCTTCCATAATTTCGCCTCTTTGCCTGTCACGTCTTCTACGGATTCTGGCGGCAGCAAACGCAGACCTTCGCCTATCAGTAGGTGCGCTGGAGTTAGCGCTTCCCCGTCGTTGGGGTCTGGAGACAGCGGTGCGATTGGCCGACTGTTGAGCACCGCCTCTACTTCTGCAAGCATTGTGCCAATCTCTTCTTGAGTGAGCGATGCGTTGCCCACGGCTCGCAGAAGTAGGAACTTCGCCTGCTTCACGGCTGCTTCCCACAGCCCTCCGAAATGTGGCGCCCGAGGTGGTATGAAGCTGAACCTCACCCCGGACGACTCTGCGTATGATGCGACGACCTGTTGCAGCCCCTTCAGCACTCGGCTGGCTCCGACGAAGTTCGTCGCGTTGTCGCACCAAACTATTGTTGGCAGCGAACCTTTTAAAAGATAAAAGAAAAGAATCAGTAGACAGGTCAGACACTAATTCTAAATGAACCGCCTTAGAAGTGAAACACACGAAAACCGCTATATACATTTTATTTGGTGGTCTACCACGTATTCTCAGTGACACGTTAACGGGACCACAGAAGTCTACGCCGACCGTTAAAAAGGGTCGGGTAGCTCTCACTCTACTAGTGGGTAAATTGCCCATTATTTGGGACATTAATTTTGGTTTATAACGGAAGCAATGAACACACCGGCGAACTATTCTGCTGCACTCTTCTTTCGCATTAATCAGCCATATATTCTGCCGTGAAAGAGCTACAAGTGCTTTTGTGCCAGCATGACAATTTTCAAAATGAAGATTCCGCAAATACAGTGTGACAAAGCTATTTCTTTTCGGTAATAAAAGTGGGAACTTGGTATTATACTTCAAGTTTGCATTAAGCAATCTCCCACCTACCCTTAAAAGTGAAAATGTTCGTTTCTCTTCTTTGTAAGTATGAACAAATGGTGTTAATCTTTGAATGTTTGATGGCAAGACAAGAGATTTTTGCAATTTCGATATCTCCTCAGAAAAGTAATTTTTCTGGATTGTCTCTACAAGCCGAAAAAATGACAATTTCAATTCGATTGCAGTAGGTCTAGAGCCTTTGTCTATTTTGCGTTTTCTCAAAACGTCAACAAATCTAAGTACAAAAGACATTACTCGTAGAAGCTTTTTGTAAGACGAATATTTTTCTATAAGATCCAATAGGCAATTATGTGGATCCTCTACTGCAATAAGAACATTCATTTTTCTTTTTTCCAATAATTCTTGGTTCTCTGTTAACTCAAAGTGTTCGTTAACAGGCCAGTGGGAACTTTCGCTTAGTAAAAACGAAGGTCCCTCAAACCAGATCGAATTTTTTAATTCTTCAACATCGCATCCTCTTGAAACAATATCAGCTGGATTTTGCTTGGTGGGAACATGGCGCCACGAAACGTGGTCTGACCATTCTTGAATCTCAGCCACTCGATTTGAAACAAAAGTGGATAGGAAGGATGGATGTGTTTTAATCCAATGAAGTGTTATTTCTGAATCAGTCCAGAAATTAACACACTCGATTTCAAAGCTCATCATTAACTTAATTCGATTCCACAACTTAGCTAATAGGTGTGCAGCACATAGCTCAAGTCTCGGAAGAGACTTGGTCTTAAGAGGAGCAACTTTAGATTTCTCCGTAAGTAGTCTCGAAACAATTCTGTTTAATTCGGAGCTTCGAATGTAGATGCAACAACCATATGCTCGAATTGAGGCATCAGCAAATCCGTGAATTTGAATTTTTGCTTTAAAAGTTGTAAAAACGAATCTTGGGATTGTTATTGAATCAATTTCCAGTAAATTAGATTTGAAATTTTCCCATGAAGTATTTGGTCTCATGGGAATTTATTCATCCCAGTCAAGTTTTTGAATCCAAAGTTCTTGTAATAACATTTTGGATTTTGTTACTATAGGGCATAATAGTCCGAGAGGATCAAATAACCGCGAAGAAACTGACAATATGTTTCTTTTAGTAGCTTTTAATTCTTGAAAATTATTTTCCAAACGAAACTTAAATGAATCGTTCTTCGGAATCCAATGTATGCCAAGAGCTTTTGCTGAATCGGAATCGCTATGTAAAAGTTTTTCATTCTGTATTGAACTCATAAATTCAGGATGATTTGAAAACCATTTCGTAAGTTTAAAACCAGCTGAACTCAAAATTTCATTAACCTGGTTACGAATTATACTCAGGTCTTGGTAGCTATCAGCACCAGTTAATAAATCATCTACATAGAAATCACTGCGAACAACTTTTGAACCAATAGGTAAAGTCTCTTTGTACAAATCGCTTAAATGAATCAAACATCTGATCGCTAAAAATGGCGCTGACGCCGTGCCGTATGTAACAGTGTTTAAACGAAACACTTTTAAGGAATCAGATGGATTTTCTCGCCAAAGGACTAATTGAAAATTTCGGTCATTTTCCTAAATTAAAATTTGACGATACATCTTTTCAATATCTGCAGTGATTGCATATTTATGAAATCGAAAACGGATTAATGTAGAATATAATTCTTCTTGAATCGTCGGACCAACCATTAGCAAATCGTTAAGCGATACGTGCGAAGAAGTTCTACATGAAGCATCAAAAACTACTCGAAGTTTTGAAGTTGTACTGTGAGGTCGCAAAACACATTGATGTGGAATAAAATAGTGAGGAAAATCTGGCATATTATTCAACAGTGACATATGACCTAAATCGAAATACTCTTTCATAAAATGATGATACATCTGCCTCATGAGAAATCGCCTTTTGGCAGTTTCAAAAGATAAACCAAGCAATTTTGTATCAGATTTGAAAGGCAGTGAGACTTCAAATCGTCCTGACATTAAGCGTCGTACTGAATTTCTAAATTTGTCCTCACATTGTTGCTGTTCCTCAGAATATATTTTTGTTGACTCATTTGGAAGATCTTCTAATTCCCAGAATTTCCTGACTATTGAATCAACATTGCTCTCGTTTTCTACAATAGTACTTAAATGAAAAACATTATTATTGGTCGAGCCCTTTGATTGGTTGTATTTTCCAGTTACAATCCAACCAAGCGACGTCTTTTGAAGAATTGGCAGGCTCGGACCAGACTTTATTTGACCAACACACATCAAATCAAAGAAAATTTCAGCGCCAATCAATAAATCAATTTTTTGTGGCTTATGAAAGCAAGGATCAGCTAATTCTATATTCTTAGGAATATTTAAGCTAGTTGTATTTATTCTAAGATCAGGTTGCAAATTAGTTATATGACTCAATACCCAGAACTTTGAAGTAAAGTTAGTAGACTTAACCCTCGACGTGACAGTTAAATTTACACAAGATTTGGAAACCGAATTTGTTTCACTTATGCCATTTAGACTTAATCTGCATCCTTCTTTTTTCAGTCTTAGTAGCTGCGCAAGTTCCTCAGTTATCAAGTTTGGTTGAGAACCGGAATCTAAAAGTGCTCTGGCCAGTATATATTTGCCAGAATTACTTCTCACTTTCACAACAGCTGTCGCAAGAATAATTCTTTCATCCGATGATGAATAATTAACAGACGCGTGTGAAGTAGATGGCTGTTCAGCATGATTATTCAAATTATTAGAACTTGCATTAAATTTGTGCAATAGTGAATTGTGAGAACCACTACATATTCTGCACTTAGAAGATTGACATCTTGCTACGGTATGACCTTTTCTCAAACAATTAATACATGCTGGCACAGATTTTATGAAATCAAATCTTTGGGTTACAGGCTCAGCAGTAAAAGAAGGGCAATTATTTATTATATGCTGATTTGATCGGCAAAACAAGCACTTATCAGCAGACGGTTTTGATTTTGTACAATTTAATGATGTTTTGTAATTTTTCTTTTTAGAATTTTCAGTTTTATTAGTATTATTATTATTACTATTAAACCTCGGTCTTAAACTAGAAGATTCGTCAGCAGAAATATGCTGGTACTGATTGTTCAAGGCGGCTTCGCAGTCTGACCACAAAGGGAGCTTTTCGAAATCGAGCTGTTCTTCCCACTTTGATCTGGTCACTGGATCTACTTTTGACATCACTAAATGTATTAATATGGCATTCGTTATTTTCTTATCGTCACCTATTGACAACAGCGAATCGTAAATAGCAGAAACGGTATCAATCATGCTTCGCAAAGCAGAAGCCGAAGGTTTTGTGATCTCTGGCAAATCAAAAAGTTTTGCAATATTGTCAAAAAATATTAGGCATTCATTGTCGTAAACCTTTTTTAAGCTGGCTAATGCTTTGGGATAATTTTCTTCTGAAATCTGAAAAGCTTTCACTGTACCTAAAGCTGAATCGGACAAGCATGATATTAAATGATTAAACTTTTCAATATCTGTCAACGTCGGATCATTGTGGACTAAGTTCTCAAATAAGCTCATAAAATTCTTATAATCAGAATATTTTCCACTAAATTTGGGGAGCTTCATATTTGGGAGTCTTGACTGATGTGTCTGTGCACTGAAAGAGATTTCAGGCAAGTTTGGCTGCCTATTTTTAGCCAGTAGACTCAAAAACATTGATTTTGTTGTCACACAAATGTCTTCAAGCTCAGCTCTATCGCCATTATCGGGATCTAAATTATCAACCTCTGACTGAAGCTTCATTGCTTGGTCAATATACGTTTTTAAAATGTCTAAGCGACGTTCTAATTCTATAGGGTTAAAAGATATCGTCTTTTCCCTTATAGATTGCTGAATTCTAACTATATTTTGTACAACCTTTGCTTTCTTTGCCATTAATTTCTCCAAAGTTTCCGATCTGGAAGGAGAATCTTGATGTTTTCTACTAGACATTGTATAACTTCTACTTTATTTTATTCCTCAAAACAAATTTTAAATTTACCAAATTAATTTATTGGCCGAATTATATTCCAAATTAGAAATTAAAAATGTTTTGGACTACAAGAATTATAAAATATTATTCTCTCGCCGGTTTCACGATATTCGGATTCTTTTACAGTTCTTAGATCTATTTTTATTTTGCAAAAAATAGAAAATTTTGTTCAAAAATTAAAAGTAATTTATTTAATTTTTACCTAAAACCACTTCAAGCAGCCTTTGGTATAATAAAAATATTTATCTTACCAAGTAAAATCGTTTATACTTTAATTTTCTAAGTATTATAAAATATAATCTGCTGGTGTGAACACGCAAGCAAATTTGTCTTATAAAAATGTAGAATAAAAATTTTCGAAGCTAGTGTGAACACACAAACAAATTGATATTTTAAAACTGTATGAAAATTAACTTTTCGATGCTAGTGTGAACGCACCCACTGTTATTAGCTGAGAGTAAATAATAATACAAGTGGTATAGGAACACTCGGAATGAAACACTGATGTTAATAATTTATTAACAACGAATGTTAAAGTAAAAGAAAATGTAAAAATAGTATTAATTAATTTATTTAAAATAAACACAATTAACACTCGCGAATAATTTCGTGTATTTTTTAAAGCAATAAAAATTATTTTAAAGATATTGCAATACCGACGGCAATTAAAGAATTTTAATTTATCTCTCACTAATAAAGAGAATGAATTATAAATGTATGTTTGTATATTAACAAAATTATTAACACTCGCGTTTAGTTTCACTTTTAAGGGTGGGTTTTGTTTAAATATAACAAATAAATAAATTGTTTCACAATTATTTAAGTGTAAAAAATATATTTTGTGTTCGACTTGCAAAGTGGAATTAATTTTTGAATAATTTACAAAAATCTCTTAAATTTGATTAATTTACAAATTTAAGGTAATAACACAAATATTTTTTACACTTGTTACCTCTTGGTCTGATTCGGAATTACTTCCCTGGATACGCTCGGCTCTGCAGATTATACAGCGGCAACGGGGCATCTGGGTGAACTTCTGGATAAGATGATTCCAAGATTTTTGTTGTTATGTTTGTTTAAAACTTTTTCACTGTTTTCTTTATATGGTTTATTTGTATTTTATTTGTTGTTTTGTTTAAAACAGCTTAGTTTGTGTGGTTTTGTGTTTTATGTGTTGTTTGTTTTGTTGAAAACAGTATAGTTTGTGTGATTGTGTTTTGTTTTGTTTTATTATTTGTTTTGTACGTTTTAATGTAAGTATCTGTTTTATATAATAGTTTGTTTGTGTTCACTGTTCACTATTTATTTATTTAGTTTTAATTAAATTATAAAACTTATTTTAAAAAATGAAATAATTTATCACTTTTTATTTTTGTTTTTTATTTTTCACTCGTCCCTGCTCGGGCGCCAAAATGTTTTTTCTTAATAGTTTTTAAGAACTTTTTAAATTAATTAAGTTATAATTTAAAAGAAAATTTAGGGCACTATGGTGAAAAACTAACTTTCAGAAAAAAAACACAACCGTTTGAATTAAAGATTACTTTGCAAGTAGTTTTATTTTGTAGGTATACTGATGCATTAGCAATCAGCATACCCGTTACTTTTAACATTTTCAGCAAAAACTTAAAATTAAGGTAAGTATTAGGGGTAAGTATTAGTTTTGGTATTATTTATTTTAGTTTTATTATTATTTTTAGGTTTTATCAAATTCATTTATTATTATTATTATTTTATTATTATCATTATTATTATTATTATTATTAATATTATACTGGCTCAACAGGGAGATTAGAAAACGAGGTTTTCTAAACCAAAGCACTATTTTCTATTCGTAATCGCAAAAGTCTCCAAGACTTATTAAATTAAATCTTATTAATTTGAGAGCTAACTTTTTTTAAAAATTTTATTGGGATCTGCTACCTTTTTATCCCAAAAAGTCGTAATTTCTATAAAATAATAGCACCATCACTATTACTTCAAAGCAGAACAGAAACCCAAAAAAGAAATAACAACGAAAAGTGAGCAAAAGCATTTAAGAAGTGATCGCAGCTTACAAATCGATCAATGTGCTTGGCTGTAAAACCACGTGAAATTTTATAACAAGCAGTACTAGGCAACAAATTTAAGGCAAATTCTCACGGGCCCAGGACGTATTCTTCCTGTTCAATCGGTTGGTCACAGCAACAAATCATCCTTGCCTATTAGCAATTGGTTCCATTAAGAGCATAAGTATGAATATGTAACTAAAATCTGTAATTTGTTATGCTAAAACTAAGACTCAACGTGCAAAATAATGGTGTAAAATAAATAGTCGAAGTCTTCTAAAATTGTTAACCAAAAACCTAAGCAGGTAAAATCTTACCCTATAGGGCCCAAAATTTCATCTATGCACGAGGAAGTTAGTTTTAGTTTTAATTTCATTAAAAAGAGTAATTAATCTGTTAAAATCAATTTTATATTGTTAGTTTTAAGAATATGGAAACATCCATATACTCCACCACAATCTATATATCATAAAAGAAAACAAAAAAAAACAAAAAGAAAAAAAGAGTAATCAGCTTAATTTAAGCCAATAATGTATCCAGCACTTGAAGAGGCCTCCTCAACAGCTGCAGTTTTCAACATGTCTCGTGGTGAGTTTTGTTAAAAATGTTATTCATTCATTATTTTGTTAATTTTGATCAATGAATTCTCTTTAACCAGTATTGTTATAACTAATTACTATTAAGACAAAAATTAAAGAAGCAACAACATGATTTCTGCAACATATTTATCATCCTCATATTTTTTTGGTATTTGAAGTAAAAGCTTTTCTTAATTATTCATGTTTTTGCTTCTTTGTATGCTACATAAATTGGGTCAGTAATATGACACCTGTCAGTTAGCTAGTAGTTTTTATATATTTGAACTTAATTTTGAGAATTATTCTTTGAATGCGTTTAATATTTTTGTCAATCGGTTTATTTTTCGGTTCTAATACTAATATTTTTTTATATACATATATATGAATGAGTCTAAGATGCGATTAACGTGAATAAATTCGTTTTTTTTTGTAATATGGACAAATAAAGTCTATAGAGTTTTCTTACTGAGGCAAATAAAATGGGCTAGTTTACATGTGGGATCTAGAATAAATATTTAAATATAGATCAATGGTAGGGAGGGTTACGAGGCGTTTCCTCTCCAATATTATCTAGGAGAGAATAAAAATATACAGTTTTCGTGGTTGAACTTTTTTTTCGTAGTAGTTCTGTTGATCTCAAATGGGGCTTCTATACATCTTTTTCGTGTTAACGACGATCAACACCCAGTCCATTTATTATATTATTTTTAGGGAGTCTATAACAATATTTGTGTGACGGAATAATGTCTTATTAGCAAAAGAGATAGTAGGAACTAGAATCCCCCCACCCGGCTGCTAGCTAGCGTTATCTATGGCTGCCGTTCGCTCCTCTTCTCTACCAGAGCGTAAACCGCTAATTAGACGTTACTGCCCATAATGCAGTAGTAATCATTGAATATGTTTATTACATAAATTTGGCGCCCAACGTGGGGATCTAGGAAAATATGTTTAAAGTGCTAAATTATTTCCTTTGCTCTTACCTTATTCACAAATTGATATAAATTTTAGATTTCAATAACTCATGATACTTTTGTTTTTCTATGGAGTGAAATTTGGTACATGAATACCTTTTAGAATCTTTTGGATGTTCAATTGTTTGAGGATGTAAAGGATCGAATATATTGGCCACTGATGACCTGCAATGCGTTCATGTCCAGAGGAAACTCTATATAAAAATTTGAGCAATCGTGGTAGTTTACAAAACTATTTTTTGTAATTATTTTGCCTGCAAACAAGGTTAATGACATCCTGGTATTTATTCGGATATACAGTATTTTGCTATCTGCGATTTATTGTCCAATAATATTGGTTTTTTTTAGTTTCAAAAAGCGAATGTTAGTTTGATTGCATGCAAGGTTTTTTGGAATTGTTTAGTTAACTTCATAGCCGGGTTTGTATATTTTTCAACCATTTTTTTGAAAACTGATAAACAAAAAAAAAAAAAAAAACAAAAAGAAGAAAAAAAAAATATTAATAACAATGCCTATTTTATTTCACATTATAATAGTAAGAAAACTTTTAAATTCCCGAAATTAATAATATCTTGTAGTATACTTTTCAATTTTCATTTATTATGTTTGTATTGTTTTAATGAAGGAAAGTACATAGTATACACAGTTTAATTGTATAAAATATTAAAGGTTTAATGAGAACATTTGTGAAAGGCAGAAAAACTAGTTTTGATTTACAGTAACCATTTAACCATATTGAATGCATACTTTTTTTGTGCCATATCGACTTACATCAAAATTTTCGATTGAATAATTCGACTTAAGTTTAGCAACTTTAAGTGGTAATTTCCATTTTTTTTAAAATTGCGCTAAATCGTTTTTTAATTGGATTTGAAACGTATTGACCATATGTCCGTATTACAAGTAGAAGATATAAAGTTGGTCTGAATACTATTTTCAAATCTAATTATTTTTGAAATTTTTGCTTTCTATATCTGTAGCTAAATAAAAGTGAATAAATAATTACTATTTTTTTATTACTAAAACTATTGCGTGTCGCATTATCTATTTAGTTTTTGCCATGATGGAGAGGTCACCTTTCCGTACCAAGCCTCCAGAGCTAGAAAATGATATTTCTGTTAAAAATTATAATCAAAATTGCCTTGTATGCAATGAAAAAATATCTGAGGATCATGAATGTCTGCTTATTTCAAAATGCAATCACTTATTTCATCGTTCCTGTATAGAAACACATTTATCTATGAATTCAGAATGCCCAACTTGTAAACGCCCATGTGCTCTGTCCGAACTGAAAAAATAGAACTTCGAGTTCCGCTTCAACCAATTGAGAAAACAAGGCCTAACAGTAGAGGTAGATTACGTGGTGCTGCGAACGCACATACAAAACATTTTACCAGAATCAAGCTAGAAATTTATTTTCTGATCCCCAAACCTCATCTCACAATGCAAGTGCAAATCTCGTCTCTTTGTCTCCTCAAGGAAATCCGCTGAACAGCGATTACCACAATTCCGCTCAATATCGTGGTGGTAGACAAAATCAAAGATCAAATTACAATAGTTCTCATTTTAATATAGATTACTCACAAATTAATTATATGATAGAAAATACAGTTTCACGGTTATTGGAAAACCTTAATGTAGCTCGCACCGTTTCTACCCAAAATAATTTATCAGCTCCAACCCAAAACTACAATTCGCCACCAGTACAAGTTCAGGATAATCCCACAGTTCAATTGCAAAATAATGTTATGCCTTACTCCGGATCTCCACAGCATCTCAGGACAAATCATTATTATCAAAGCGTTGAAAATAATCGTTCAAGGTCAAATAATCATTCATCTTTTGACGAAAATTTAGCCATTAGATCTGATAAGATTACATCTATAATACAGAATTGGAATGTTAAATTTGATGGTTCCGCTAGTGGTGTAAGTGTAGATGTAGATATCGAGTTCGATGTCTTACCCACGAGAACTTCAATAATGATTTCACACTTATATGTAAAAATTTACATGTGTTATTGACCGGTAAGGCTCGAGACTGGTATTGGCAATACCGTAAGCAACTTGATACCATTGACTGGAAAGAATTTTGTATAGCTCTAAAATATCAATATAAAGAGTTTAAATCAAGTTTTGATATTCAAGAGGAAATACGGAACCGTAAGATGAAATTAAATGAAACATTTGAAGCATTTTACGAATCCATATCCGTAATGCTAGATAAACTTGAAACTCCCATACCAGAGTCCGGTCTAATTGAAATTTTAACAAGAAACCTACGCCCCGAAATAAGACATGAGATATTATATGTACCTATATATTCTATTGCTCATCTTCAAAAATTAGTACAAATGACAGAACATTTACTAGGTGAGGAGTATTTTCGAAAAAATAATCAGTCGCTGCTATTCAACTCGCATTAAAGTGTTGGCATTGCGACCAACCAGGACACTTATGGGAAGATTGCATTGAACCCCGTAATGTTTTTTGCTATGCGTGCAATGCAAAAGATACTTACAAGCCTCAGTGTACAAAATGTTCTAACAAAAAACTTAATTATTAAAAAAAACGGGAATATTCAAAATATTTCCCGCAGTCGCTCATAACCCCTATTGAACAAGAAGAAGTATAAGCTAATTCAAATGATATAGGTAGTAGTAAATATAAATATATTTTAAAAGGTACAGAACCGTTAATATCTTGTCCCGAAAATTATGATCTTAAAAAACTTATTCATCCTATTGTACCATATCATATAAAATTGCGAAATTACTTACAGAAGAAAAAAACCATTTATAAATGCAGTGCCTTAAATTTAACCAAACCAAAGTATTCGACATTGCGGTTACGGCGTTATTATAAAAATCGAAAAATGTTTTCCAATTATACAATATCCTCCATTTTTACAAATTTTGATGATCAGCCATACTACGCTGCGGTTAAATTTTTATCTTTTAATGAATGAGGCCTCTTAGATACCGGAGCTAACATATCCTGTATTGGTTCTGATTTAGCGAATTATGATTTTTCGCAAGTTGCTGGATTTTTCTCCGCGAAATCATGGGTAAAAACTGTCGATGGGAAAACACAGAAAGTAATCGGTTACTTAAATGTTGAAGTTACTTTTCAGAACCTCCTTCGGAAAATGAAATTATTAATTGTACCAACGTTAACGCAGAAATTGATTTTAGGGTTAGATTTTTGGCAATCTTTTAATTTAGCTCCAGAAATTTTTAGCAACATCGTGTATGTGACAAAAAAGGAAAGTCCGCAAAATGCTATAAATCTGTCTGTTTTAAGCTCAGTTTCAGTCAATCAACAATCTGAATTTTGTGAAGAATCTAAAGCATTAAAAACAAAATTAGAATATTCCCTAACAACTGGCCAACGTCAGCAGCTTGCTGCGATCATAGATTTGTTTCCCAATTTTGAAAAGCAAGGATTAGGGCGTACCACCCTAATACAGCACACAATTGAGGTTGGTAATTGTAAGCCAGTAAAGCAAAAATTTTTTCCGGCTTCACCAGCTGTTGAAAAACTAATGTCAGATGAGACAGACAGAATGTTGGCATTAGGAGTTATCGAGCCTTCTTCTTCACCATGGAGCTCTCCAATGAGGCTAGTCGTAAAACCAAATAAAGTTCGCCTGTGTCTTGATGCCTGAACGATAAACCAAGTAACGTTAAGAGACGCTTACCCTTTGCCAAAGATAGAAGGAATTTTTTCACGGCTGCCCAAGGCAAATATTCTATCAAAGTTGGACCTCAAAGATGCGTATTGGCAAATCGGTTTGGCCAACGAAGCGCAACCTTTGACAGCGTTTACCGTGCCAATTTGTTGTTATGCCCTTTGGGTTATGCGATGCTCCTGCTACAATGTGTCGTTTAATGGAAAACCTTATACCACCTGATTTGCGTCATTGTGTGCTTGGCTATTTGGATGACCTTGTTATTGTTTCGGATGAATTTAGCACTCATTTATCTGTTCTTGTTAGAATCGCCGAGGAGTTTAAAAAAGCTAATCTGACCTTAAACATTTCAAAATCAAAATTTTGTATGACTGAAGTAAATTATCTTGGTTATATCATTGGCAAAGTAGGTATTAAAACCGATCCCGAAAAGGTAGAGGCAATCAAAAATTGGCCATCACCTAAAAACCTTAAATAAGTTCGTGGATGTCTGGGGTTAGCAGGCTGGTATCGAAGATTCATTAACAACTTTTCGTCCATTGTTTTCCCAATCACTGAAGTTGTGTCAACAAAACGAAAGTTTTGCTCGATCCCTGAAGCACAAAAATCATTTGAAGAAATAAAAATTCTTCTGACTTCCACTCCTGTTTTGTTCAATCCCGACTTTAGTAAAATATTTTATCTGCATTGTGACGCAAGCGATTATGCTGTAGGTGCTGTTCTCGTGCAAATAGCTGATAATAATGAAGAAAGACCTATAGCATTTATGTCCAAAAAACTAAACACGGCTCAGCGTAACTATAGTGTTACTGAAGGGAATGTTTAGCAGCACTAGAGGCAATAAAAACATTTCGCTGCTACCTTAAACTTCAGGAGTTCGAAATTAGTACGGATCATTCCTCTTTAGTCTGGTTAATGAAACAAGACTTAACAGGAAGACTAGCCAGAAGGGTTTGGAAGCTACAAGGTTTTAAATTTGCAATAAGCCATCGAAAGGGGAAAGATAATATAGTACCTGATGCCCTGTCTCGTATTCCATGTGCAGAAATAGAAAGTCTGGGACTAACAGAACCAGAGATAGATCTGAATTCACCTCATTTTAGTGATAACGATTACCTAAATCTAAAGCAGAGGATAAATGAGAGTGCAGAAAAATGTCCGGATTTAAAAATAGTCGATAATTTCGTTTATATAAGAACGTGCTTTTATACGGGCGACGAAGAATATGACTCTGAAGCATGGAAGCTTTGGATACCAGAAAAATTAAGAAATATTGTTATTAAAAGATTTCATGATTCTCCAATTTCAGCTCATGGTGGTATGGTTAAAACACTAGATATAATTCAAAGAAAATTTTATTGGCCTGGCTTAGTTAGAGATGTCCGAACATATGTCAGATCATGCGAAATCTGTAAAGCGGCCAAAGCTTCTAATTTTACAACCAAACCTTTAATGGGTAATCCTACTATAACCGCACGACCATCTCAACGATTATACGTTGATCTGTTAGGACCCTATCCTCGTAGTAAGCAAGGGCATTTTGGACTGCTAATTGTTCTTGATCATTTAACTAAATTTCATTGGCTTTTTCCCATACAAAAATTCACATCTTCTGTTATTCAGAACCTTCTTTTAAAGGAGATTTTTCATATATATGTGGGATGCTAATAAACACACTACATTATCATCACCCATAAACTCGCAGACAGAGAATACCAATAAATAACAGACGATAACTACAGCATGACAAACAGACATACACGCAATTGAATGGCAAGAAAACATATAAGAACAGAGTGAGTTGAGAGTTCAAGTAAAACGGTCAAGGTCTGACGAAGTGTGTTAAAGCCATTAAGCTTAATAGAAGTGTTTAATATTGAAATAGAAGTGCTCTAATTAAATATTAGAACTGTGTTATAAAAAGTGTATAAATAAGATATTATATACATAACTAGTGATTTAATTAAATGTTAAAACTATCTTACAACTAGTGACTTAATAAGAAACCTTAATTAAACTAAACCTTTCTTATCTTAAACTTAAAGCTAAAATTATCATTAAATTGTAATTATATATTTAAGACATGCAAATAAATGAATTTAAAATAAACCATACGTTTGCTAAGTGTTTTAATATAAAACAATAAGGTCACCAAACCACAACTTGGGGGCTCAACCTGTAAAACAGAATATAAAAAAACTATACATGCTCAACCTGTAAAACAACGAAGCGCAACCTTTGACAGCGTTTACCGTGCCAATTTGTTGTTATGCCCTTTGGGTTATGCGATGCTCCTGCTACAATGTGTCGTTTAATGGAAAACCTTATACCACCTGATTTGCGTCATTGTGTGCTTGGCTATTTGGATGACCTTGTTATTGTTTCGGATGAATTTAGCACTCATTTATCTGTTCTTGTTAGAATCGCCGAGGAGTTTAAAAAAGCTAATCTGACCTTAAACATTTCAAAATCAAAATTTTGTATGACTGAAGTAAATTATCTTGGTTATATCATTGGCAAAGTAGGTATTAAAACCGATCCCGAAAAGGTAGAGGCAATCAAAAATTGGCCATCACCTAAAAACCTTAAATAAGTTCGTGGATGTCTGGGGTTAGCAGGCTGGTATCGAAGATTCATTAACAACTTTTCGTCCATTGTTTTCCCAATCACTGAAGTTGTGTCAACAAAACGAAAGTTTTGCTCGATCCCTGAAGCACAAAAATCATTTGAAGAAATAAAAATTCTTCTGACTTCCACTCCTGTTTTGTTCAATCCCGACTTTAGTAAAATATTTTATCTGCATTGTGACGCAAGCGATTATGCTGTAGGTGCTGTTCTCGTGCAAATAGCTGATAATAATGAAGAAAGACCTATAGCATTTATGTCCAAAAAAACTAAACACGGCTCAGCGTAACTATAGTGTTACTGAAGGGAATGTTTAGCAGCACTAGAGGCAATAAAAACATTTCGCTGCTACCTTAAACTTCAGGAGTTCGAAATTAGTACGGATCATTCCTCTTTAGTCTGGTTAATGAAACAAGACTTAACAGGAAGACTAGCCAGAAGGGTTTGGAAGCTACAAGGTTTTAAATTTGCAATAAGCCATCGAAAGGGGAAAGATAATATAGTACCTGATGCCCTGTCTCGTATTCCATGTGCAGAAATAGAAAGTCTGGGACTAACAGAACCAGAGATAGATCTGAATTCACCTCATTTTAGTGATAACGATTACCTAAATCTAAAGCAGAGGAAAAATGAGAGTGCAGAAAAATGTCCGGATTTAAAAATAGTCGATAATTTCGTTTATATAAGAACGTGCTTTTATGCGGGCGACGAAGAATATGACTCTGAAGCATGGAAGCTTTGGATACCAGAAAAATTAAGAAATATTGTTATTAAAAGATTTCATGATTCTCCAATTTCAGCTCATGGTGGTATGGTTAAAACACTAGATATAATTCGAAGAAAATTTTATTGGCCTGGCTTAGTTAGAGATGTCCGAACATATGTCAGATCATGCGAAATCTGTAAAGCGGCCAAAGCTTCTAATTTTACAACCAAACCTTTAATGGGTAATCCTTCTATAACCGCACGACCATTTCAACGATTATACGTTGATCTGTTATGACCCTATCCTCGTAGTAAGCAAGGGCATTTTGGACTGCTAATTGTTCTTGATCATTTAACTAAATTTCATTGGCTTTTTCCCATACAAAAATTCACATCTTCTGTTATTCAAGACCTTCTTTTAAAGGAGATTTTTCATATATATGTGGGATGCTAATAAACACACTACATTATCATCACCCATAAACTCGCAGACAGAGAATACCAATAAATAACAGACGATAACTACAGCATGACAAACAGACATACACGCAATTGAATGGCAAGAAAACATATAAGAACAGAGTGAGTTGAGAGTTCAAGTAAAACGGTCAAGGTCTGACGAAGTGTGTTAAAGCCATTAAGCTTAATAGAAGTGTTTAATATTGAAATAGAAGTGCTCTAATTAAATATTAGAACTGTGTTATAAAAAGTGTATAAATAAGATATTATATACATAACTAGTGATTTAATTAAATGTTAAAACTATCTTACAACTAGTGACTTAATAAGAAACCTTAATTAAACTAAACCTTTCTTATCTTAAACTTAAAGCTAAAATTATCATTAAATTGTAATTATATATTTAAGACATGCAAATAAATGAATTTAAAATAAACCATACGTTTGCTAAGTGTTTTAATATAAAACAATAAGGTCACCAAACCACAACTTGGGGGCTCAACCTGTAAAACAGAATATAAAAAAACTATACATGCTCAACCTGTAAAACAGAATATAAAAAAACTACACATGCTCAACCTGTAAAACAGAATATAAAAAAAACTATACATGCTCAACCTGTAAAACAGAATATAAAAGAACTATACATGCTCAACCTTGTAACGTGGTTTTATTCGTCGGCTGAGGTCGCTCAGTCGTGTCCAGGGTTCTACTTACGGGTCCACAAACCTTAAGTGATAACACAGAAATTTTCCCTTCTTTGGGTTTAATAGAGATTCTTACTTTTATTAAGTTCTTCTTAAATACAATAAATTCAATACGAAAATCATTATTATAATCGACTAACTAAAGATTGGAGCAGTTCGGCTTTGGATTGCGCACAAGTTCGGATGATAATACGTTCGGAGGACAACGGGCGGTTGATGCTGATTCGGGTTCCACGGGTCGGTTGATTATACGTTTGGGTAATAATACGTTCGGATGAAACTGATTCGGTAGTTCGGATCTGCTGGATCGATGCGCAGCTTCGGATAATAACGGGTACGGATCTGCTAGATCGATGCGCAGCTGCGGATAAAACGGGTTCAGGTGTGCTGGATCGATACGCAGGTTCGTATGATAACAGGTTCGGGTAAACTGGATCGATGCGCAGGTGCAGATGATAACAGGTTTAAATACGTACAATGTTTCTTAAAACTATGCTCTACAATACTACAAAAGTTAATCGAACAGTCAGCCGAAGCCGCTGTGAGAACAGTCAGTCGAAACCGCTGTGACAACAGTCAGCCGAAGCCGCTGTGAGAACAGTCAGCCGAAGCCGCTGTGAGAACAGTCAGTCGAAACCGCTGTGAGAACAGTCAGCCGAAGCCGCTGTGAGGACAGTCAGCCGAAGCCGCTGTGAGAACAGTCAGTCGAAACCGCTGTGAGAACAGTCAGCCGAAGCCGCTGTGAGAACAGTCAGCCGAAGCCGCTGTGAGAACAGTCAGTCGAAACCGCTGTGAGAACAGTCAGCCGAAGCCGCTCTGAGAACAGTCAGCCGAAGCCGCTGTGAGAACAGTCAGTCGAAACCGCTGTGAGAACAGTCAGCCGAAGCCGCTGTGAGAACAGTCAGCCGAAGCCGCTGTGAGAACAGTCAGTCGAAACCGCTGTGAGAACAGTCAGTCGAAACCGCTGTGAGAACAGTCAGCCGAAGCCGCTGTTAGGAATTTATGGTAGTTTCTGACAAATAGTCAGAAATTTATCAACTGGCTCTATCAGAGTAACCCCAGTTGGCTTTCCGATTATCTAAATATAATCTTCAAGTCTTACAGGAAACTTGCGAGTGTAAGTCCCATAGGGATCGCAATATTTCTCTCCTTGTGTTTAAAAATCTTGCTTACTTATACTTATTTATAAATAAAGCAAATGAGAATTATACAGTATACTACGCGTGATGCTACTATTTTATTGTTGATGGCCGGTGTATGCATGTTGGTTGATATTCACACACAAGTTGTTACAACAACCACACGGACCATTAATATTGTTATTTGTTTACGAAATGAATTTACCTCTTATGCATAAGTTAACATATTTCTAGAAGTAAATTATACAAGAAGGAATAGTGTATAATTAATTACATAAATATGAACGTAGAAAGGGGACGAATTTCTTCGTTACATTCCCCCTCTACTTACGAGAGCGATGCTCTATCGGCTTATATACTACTTCTAAGTAATAGTTCTGTCTTATTTTATTTTATTATTAATAAGATATATATTTTTTTTTTCTTTTTTATTTTTATTTCTTATTTATTATTTTTATTTTTATTTTTTTTTTATTTTTTTTATTTTTTTTTTTTTTTATGTATAAATACAGGAAAAACAGAATGTAAAAAAAAAAGGATTGCTGTCCTACAGCTTTTATCCGGAAAACTAAATAATGGGTATTCAGTCGACCATCTTCACAATTCTCGTGTACCCTTGGCATTTTATCCTGGCGAGCTCCTTGTTCAGGATGGTTACTTTGACGGCTGGCAGCTGAGGTCGCTTAATAAGGTACTGCTGGTGCTTCGAGTATTTTTTGGGCTTGATAACTTCTATGCCACTGAAAACCGCCTCCTCGCTTAACCGGCGGCGTTTGTCTTCCCGCTGCTTTTGCACCGTTGTCGGCTTTTTGAGGGCTCTATCCTCTTCTTGCTTGTTCCGTAGAGTTGCTGTTGAGGTTGTTGGTCCGTCCAGTTGTTTAGCTCCTCCCTGGATGTTGGCTTGCTGCGGTGGTGTTCTTATATAAGCAAGGGGTGTTGGTCCGTCCAGTTGTTTAGCTCCTCCCTGGATGTTGGCTTGCTGCGGTGGTGTTCTTATATAAGCAAGGGGTGGGGGTGGCCCCTGCGGTGATCGGACCAGGATGTTGGACACGAGTGGTCGAGCCTCCGGAGGGGGTGTGTACGGTTGAGGTTTTTCAGCTTTGAAGCACACTTTCCGAGGCATGGTGCGTTTTCTCTCCATCTTGCTAGTCACGTAGGCTGATGAAGACTAATGCTTTTCTTCGGTGAATACTGTCCTTTTATATTTTTTTCCGTTTACTTTATTTAATTTTAATTATTATCTGAATGAGACTTTCTTTTTTTTTTTTTTTTTTCCTCTGGGTTTGGTGCCGGGATTTAATGAAATGCTTACTTTGTTTGGGAGGGCCTTATTACGTATCGCTTTAAATCCTGAATATTCGCTCGTATCTTTTTCTCTTGGCTGTCGAGGAGTTCGTAAATATTAGATGCGATACACCGACTTATAACGTATGGTCCGCTGTACTTTTCGGACAGTTTCTGTGCGAACTTGTTGACTGCCGAGGACAGGTGACGTTCCCTCTTCCAAACCTTTTCTCCGATTATGGGCTTCCACTGCCTTCTTCGCAGATTATAGTATTTTGCCTGTCGGGCACTGCCTTCCTTCTTGCGTTTTTCTACCTCGGAGTATAATTGCTTAGCGTCTTTAAAAATGGTTTCCTCGGTGGGGCAAAAATTTTCCTGTCTCAACTGGTTTGGGCTATTGGGATTTTTGCCATAAATGATTTCCGCGGGGGTGAATGTCGTTGTTTCACTAACGGCTGTGTTAATCGCAAAAGCAATCATCCTTTCCGTTGGGTTTTCGTGAGGAGAGTATGGGGCGGTCGTGCAGTGCTGAATACCGCAGTTATTTAATAGTTCTTGAACGGTGCGACTCGTAAACTGGACTCCGTTATCGGACAGGAAAACCCTTGGAGAGCCAAAACGGAAAATAATACGTTCGCGAAGAGCTTTTACCACATCCTTGGCTGTTGCCTGCCGCGTAGGAATAAGTTCAACCCATTTACTAAAAACATCTATCATAACCAGTAAAGAGGTGTGGCCAGTAGTCGACCGAGGCAGTGGTCCGACGAAGTCTGCCGCCACAATTTCCCAAGGCCTTTTACACTGCATTGTGCTCATTTGTCCAGCAGCCTGTCGTTGTTCGGTTTTGTATCTTGCACATAAATCACAAGATCGTACATACCGTATTACGTCTCTATACAGTCCTGGCCAGTAATACTTCTCCTTGGCTCTCCTTACTGTTTTATATATACCTAGATGACCTGCCGTCGGTGAATCGTGAGTTTCTTTCAGGATTCGGCAACGTTCGTTTTCGGGGATACACATCTTCCATTCTGGTTTCGTATCCATGGTAGACCGGCGAGGTATATGTTTAAAGAGTCTATCTTGGACAAGTTGGAAATCTGGGTATTTCTGGTTGTTCATCCTAACAAGTTTGGCCATGCGTTCATACCAGCCTACAGTCGCCACAGTCATGATAACTCCGTTATCCACGTCGGAGAGTGGGGCGCGGGAAAGGGTGTCTGCAACGATGTTAAGGCTTCCTTTCCGGTATTCGATGCTGAAATCATACTGTTGAAGTTCTAGGGACCACCATGCGAGCCGGCCCGAGGGGTTTTGTAGAGAATGAAGCCATTTCAGTGAATGGTGATCAGTGATGACCGTAGAATGATATCCCTCCAGGTATGGCCTCATCTTTCGAACGCCATATAAAATGGCCAAACACTCTTGCTCTGTTGTAGAGTATTTCCTTTCTAGCTCTGTAAGCGTACGGCTAGCATAAGCAATCACACATTCTCTATCCGCATGACGTTGGAAGATCACTACACCTAGACCTTCTCGACTAGCATCCGTTTGTAGAAAGAAGGGATGTTCAAACTGAGGGCAGCCGAGTACAGGGGCACTGGTAAGAGCCAGCTTTACGTTATCGAATGCCTCTTTCTGTGATGAGCCCCAACTCCATTTTTCGCCTTTCTTAAGCAGCCGGTTTAAAGGAGCGACGATCTGTGAAAAATTTGGCACAAAGCGACGGTACCACGACGCAACTCCGAGGATACGTCTTAGCTCTTTTAAAGTAGTGGGTTCTGGTAATTCCTTTATAGCCCTAATCTTGTCAGGATCAGTGTGAATGCCTTCGGGAGTAACCATGTGGCCTAGGTACCGTATACTAGTGCGCACGAACTCACATTTGTCGAAGTTTACTAGCATCTGTGCTTGCTGCAGGCGATTAAACACGGTGCCTAGGGTCCTTAAATGTTCCTCAAACGTTCTCCCGAGAATAATTATATCATCGAGGTAGACGAACACTAGGGGATATAGGTCAGTTCCAATAATTATGTCAAGAGTGCGTTGGAACGTGGCGGGTGCTGAATGTAATCCAAATGGCATGACTCTCCATTGGAATAAGCCACGCCCAGGAACCGTAAACGCGGTGAATGGTTTTGATGCCGGGGTAAGAGGTATTTGCCAGTATCCGTTTTTTAGATCCAACGATGATATAAATTTTGCTTCTCTTAGCTGATCTAATATCGCGTTAATTTGAGGTAGTGGATATGCGTCGGCTTCCGTGATGGCATTGAGCTGTCGGTAGTCGATACACATTCTCCATCCACCTAATTTTTCCCTTACGAGAACTATAGGTGAGCTGTATGGACTCTTCGATGGCTCGATGCGACCTTCCGCAAGCAGTGTATCTACCTCTTCGTTAATGATCGCCATCATGGCTGGATTTCTCGGCATGTACCTCTGCTTAATTGGGTTTGAATTTCGAAGGCGGATCTCATGCTGTGTAATTGAGCACATCCCTTTTACTTTTTCAAACCTGGCTTTGTGAATTTCTAAAAGGGACCTCAGATTTTGAAGTCAGAAATTCTCTACTGGTAATTGCATGAAGGCATCCGGTGTTGGTTCTTCGTTGAGATCTCGTAAGAACCTCATTATTAAGTCGTAGCTCGAAATTTAAAACGGTCAGAAAGTCTATGCCAAGTATCATCGGTTCAGCGAGTGTATTAATCACCGACGCCTGTAGTTGGACATTATTATCCTTATACTTTAGGGTAATAGGAAACACAGCTAGGCAAGGGGCCAGTGACTGATCCGCCATTTGTACTACGCCCTGAGTGCTACTGGGGCGGATACCTTTGTTTAACAAGTGCTGTTCAAGCGACCTATCGATATATGTACGAGATGCTCCCGTGTCAATTAGAGCTTCCGTTCTCCTGCCGAACATTTCCACCTCTATGTAGTATCGATCATAGTTGGCTCTTATGACACACTCGGGCTTAACTGACTCCTTACATCGACAAAGCCGCGTGAGGATCCCATCGCGTCCACAATGTGAACAAAAAACTCTATATGGGAATTTACACGTTTGTCTCTTGTGACCTGGTTTCTTACATCTCCAGCACCATGTGGAGCGGCAGTAATTCGACTCGGATAACATGTGAGATGTTTGAGGACGTTCCTCTCTTCTCAGCGCCTCGTACTCATCGGCAAGTGAAACCAACTCGTCTAAACAAGCGAAGTCAACTCTTCGGATATAGTGCCTATACTCGGTTCGTAGGCCATCATAAATACGTTCAAGGTGATTTTGCTTTCGGAGGTGAGGATGCTGCCGAGCGAGCGTGAGCATTGTTAGAATATAATCCTTTGCTCGTTCCCGATTATTCTGTCTGCGGTTGTAGAAAGTTTTTTCCAACTGGGAAAGGTGGCGAGTTGGGAGGAAAAACTTTCCGATCTCTAGCCGGCAGACTTCCCAGGTTTTGATGTGTTCCCGTTTCACCCTATACCACTTAAGAGCATTTCCCCGCAGGACACTAAGCAACCCTGGGAGTAGGTGGTCACAAGTAATTTGGTAACTTTCGGCTAACTCTTCCATTCGTTCGAGGAATTCCATGAGATCAGTTTCTCCAGAATAAGATAGATTCCATTTTTGGATGATCGTTATGATCTCGGGGCTGTAAGTTGGTTTCGTAGGTATAGGTACTAAGACTTCCGCCTCGGTTACTACGTGTTTTTCAGCACTTTCAATCTCATTTCCTAGTTCCCGAAGCAGATTTTCCGTCGAAGTGCGAAGCTGTTTTGATCGCAAGTTCTCCGAAAGCTGCTTTCGTAGGTACTCTACAGTAAACCCGGACGTAGCAATGCCGGCGTTTCGGCACTGTTCGATTAGCTGTTCCTTTCGTAGCATATAAATCCATCCGACCGAATCTTTTTGCAGCGTTTGGTTTGTCGGCAGATTATCGTGTTGATGATTTTCGTATTGTTGGCCCGATTCTCCCTCGTTGGCAGTGGTTGAAGTTTTCCCGCATTGCGATTTGGAATCGGGTCCCTGCTCGGGCGCCATTTGTAACGTGGTTTTATTCGTCGGCTGAGGTCGCTCAGTCGTGTCCAGGGTTCTACTTACGGGTCCACAAACCTTAAGTGATAACACAGAAATTTTCCCTTCTTTGGGTTTAATAGAGATTCTTACTTTTATTAAGTTCTTCTTAAATACAATAAATTCAATACGAAAATCATTATTATAATCGACTAACTAAAGATTGGAGCAGTTCGGCTTTGGATTGCGCACAAGTTCGGATGATAATACGTTCGGAGGACAACGGGCGGTTGATGCTGATTCGGGTTCCACGGGTCGGTTGATTATACGTTTGGGTAATAATACGTTCGGATGAAACTGATTCGGTAGTTCGGATCTGCTGGATCGATGCGCAGCTTCGGATAATAACGGGTACGGATCTGCTAGATCGATGCGCAGCTGCGGATAAAACGGGTTCAGGTGTGCTGGATCGATACGCAGGTTCGTATGATAACAGGTTCGGGTAAACTGGATCGATGCGCAGGTGCAGATGATAACAGGTTTAAATACGTACAATGTTTCTTAAAACTATGCTCTACAATACTACAAAAGTTAATCGAACAGTCAGCCGAAGCCGCTGTGAGAACAGTCAGTCGAAACCGCTGTGAGAACAGTCAGCCGAAGCCGCTGTGAGAACAGTCAGCCGAAGCCGCTGTGAGAACAGTCAGTCGAAACCGCTGTGAGAACAGTCAGCCGAAGCCGCTGTGAGAACAGTCAGCCGAAGCCGCTGTGAGAACAGTCAGTCGAAACCGCTGTGAGAACAGTCAGCCGAAGCCGCTGTGAGAACAGTCAGTCGAAACCGCTGTGAGAACAGTCAGCCGAAGCCGCTGTGAGAACAGTCAGCCGAAGCCGCTGTGAGAACAGTCAGTCGAAACCGCTGTGAGAACAGTCAGCCGAAGCCGCTGTGAGAACAGTCAGCCGAAGCCGCTGTGAGAACAGTCAGTCGAAACCGCTGTGAGAACAGTCAGCCGAAGCCGCTGTGAGAACAGTCAGCCGAAGCCGCTGTGAGAACAGTCAGTCGAAACCGCTGTGAGAACAGTCAGCCGAAGCCGCTGTTAGGAATTTATGGTAATTTCTGACAAATAGTCAGAAATTTATCAACTGGCTCTATCAGAGTAACCCCAGTTGGCTTTCCGATTATCTAAATATAATCTTCAAGTCTTACAGGAAACTTGCGAGTGTAAGTCCCATAGGGATCGCAATATTTCTCTCCTTGTGTTTAAAAATCTTGCTTACTTATACTTATTTATAAATAAAGCAAATGAGAATTATACAGTATACTACACGTGATGCTACTATTTTATTGTTGATGGCCGGTGTATGCATGTTGGTTGATATTCACACACAAGTTGTTACAACAACCACACGGACCATTAATATTGTTATTTGTTTACGAAATGAATTTACTTCTTATGCATAAATTAACATATTTCTAGAAGTAAATTATACAAGAAGGAATAGTGTATAATTAATTACATAAATATGAACGTAGAAAGGGGACGAATTTCTTCGTTACAACCTGTAAAACAGAATATAAAAAAACTATACATGCTCAACCTGTAAAACAGAATATAAAAAAAAAACTATACATGCTCAACCTGTAAAACAGAATATAAAAAAAACTATACATGCTCAACCTGTAAAAGAATATAAAACATGGAATAAACGAAAAATGAATAACAGTGAATTTTAAATAAATGTTTTCAAAACACAAAATATTTGCTATATTAAAACAAAGTTCAAATTATTTTACTAAAACCCAAATAACGGACCTCAACACAAAAAAAAAAAATCAAATAAAACAACAGAAAACATACATAAAAAACGTATTAATATAAAATAAAACAAACAAACAAAAAGTATGTATTAAAATACAAACAAATTTCAAGTGCAAGTGAGAAAATTAAAAACCAATTTATTTTTCAACTGGTGTGAAATGAAATACTACATCGCTCTGCTTCGATAAAGTAGAGACAGCGTAATGACAACAGAGAAGTGTAGCAAGCAGCGACGCAGTAATCGTTAATAGATGTACGCCGACGCAGAGATGAGGACAGCAGTTGATGTGCATGATTAAAACCACAAATATAAATGTGTAAGAGAAAACTTTTTTTTGTATAGAGATTAACAAGTTTAATAGAAGAAAAAATACTTTATTGTAGAAAAGAATATTAGTTGTTATACATATGTATATTTATTAATATATGTTACACATGAGTAAATGAAAAGTTTGATAATTCCACTGTATATTGAAAGAGAAAAGTGTAAACTAAGTAGATAAAAAAAGAGAAATATTTCATTTAATGTGTACATGCAAATTTATTAATATTATTTCCACATAAAAGTCCATGTTAATTGGAAAAGAGAAAACATTTCAATTTAACGAAAGAATATAAGAAAAAAACACAATATTGAAAGAGTGAAATCATTAAATTAAACAAAAATTTTTTTTATCATCTTATTTTAATAAATTATAATTATTTTAATACCTATTACACAAAATAGCAAAAACATAATTAATTCATATATTTTTATTATTTTTTTTACTGCAATCTAATATTGTAAAATACATTGTCATAACATTTCATTTCAATTACTTACCATAAAAGTAAACATTTTTCATTAATTTTAAAAGCACTTATTAACATCATGAATATTGGAAAAATTTTAAGCTTAACGGTAGAGGAACTGAAAACAAAACTGGGGGAGTCAGACCTACCAAAAACCGGTAATAAGGTAGAATTACAAGACAGACTTATACAACATTTAGGGCTAACGAGACATGACGAGGATTCTGAGAATTGGGAAACTTCATCGATGGTTGAACCTGCGGTATCAGGGCGCGGTTATATATTTACTTTACGTGATATTCAGGATTCAGTGTCAGCTTTTTCTGGGGAAGGATTGCCTGAGGTTGAACTATGGCTGCGGGAATTTGAAGCTGTTGCGTGCACGGTCGGCTGGGACGATTTGCGAAAATTTGTCTATGCGAAGCAGCTACTTAAAGGTGCCGCAAAAATGTATGTCAGAAGTGAATCAGCCATAACTAATTGGTCTAGTCTAAAAAGTCATTTAATAAAAGAGTTTCGGCTAAAACTCTCATCAATAGAAGTCCACAAAATGTTAGCAAACAGAGAGAAAAAACACAATGAAACTCTTCGCGAATACCTTTACAGCCTTCAGGAAATTGGTAAACCAATTGGGATTGATGACGAAAGCCTTATTGATTACTTTGTGCAGGGGATAAAAGATTCATCGACCAACAAGTTAATTCTGTACCAAGCTCGAACCATTGACGATTTGAAAGATAAACTTAAAACATATGAGAAAATAATAAAAGCTACTGGAGAGTCATTAAGCTCAAAGGGGTTCTTTTCAGAGAAACGGTTCAAATATAAGCAGAAGCTGAATGCAAAAAACGATCAAATCTGTTTTAAATGCGGAGATAAAGGACACATTGCGAAAGACTGCAACAAGATCGAACTTAAGTGTTTTAAATGCAAAGGGTTCAGACATAAATCTTTCAATTGTACAACTACCGACAACTATGGACGAGAAGAAGGAAACAAAAGAAGAACGCCAAACAACAATGTACATACACTAGCTGATGAAATTGTGTCAACATCAAGCAGAATATTCACCGACATAGAAATAAATGGAAAGAAGATCTCAGCAGTAGTCGATACTGGAAGTGACATAAGTATTCTTAGATACGACACATTGTTAACATTAAGTGATGTAGAACTCGAACCTAACTATAAACTGTTAACAGGTATAGGTGGCAAAACTATAAAAACATTAGGGAATTTCACGACGCGTATTAAGCTTAAGACGGCAGAAGTGATAATTAGTATCCACGTAGCAAAAGAAAAAGATATATTATATTCAGCCGTAATTGAAAATGATGTATTGAGTCATGTAGATTTAATAATAGATGCCGACGGACCGAAATTTCGTCAAAAAGTATAAGGATGGTCAATGTTAGAAGTCCAAGATGAAAACAAAGCAAATGTTATAAACCGCGAATATAGGGAAGCAACGGAAATTAATCCGGCCGCTAAGCTCAACAAAAGCTGAACTAGATTTTAAAGATGATGAAATTAAACTAGAACACCTAGACAAGAATATTCAAGAGAAACTCAAAAGTAGAATTATGGCTTACAAGCATATAAAGCCTCATGTATATCCAGTGAAGATGAAGATTATCTTGAAAGATGACATCCCTGTGGCGCACAGACCTCGCCGGGTACCATATTCTGACCAGCTTGTAATCGATAACCAAATCAAAGAATGGCTGAAAGACGGAATTATTTAACACAGCTACTCAGAATACTCAGCGCCAGTAGTGCTAGTGCAGAAAAAAGATGGAACCAAACGTCTATGCTGCGACTATCGGAAGCTTAATGAAAAGATTATCAGGGATAACTTTCCAATGGCGGTAATTGATGACGTCGTACACAGACTGAAAAGCGGAAAAGTTTTCACAACTTTAGACATACGAAACGGATTTTTCCATGTCCCGATTGAACCAAATTCGCAAAAATATACAGCTTTTGTAACTAATAGTGGGCAATACGAGTTCAAGTTTGTGCCTTTTGGTATTTCAAATTCGCCAGCGGTATTTTGCAGATATATAGCCTCTGTCTTCCGTGAGTTAATATCTGATGGGACGTTAGTAATATACATGGACGATATCGTTATACCATCCGAAGATGAAAACGAGGGTATGGAAAAGCTGGAAAAAGTTCTAAAAGTCGCGGAAGTAAACGGACTTAACATAAAGTGGGAAAAATGCCAATTTCTACAGAGGAAAATAAACTTTTTAGGGTATATTTTCGAAAACTCGACAATATCTCCGTCGACTGAGAAAACAAAAGCAGTGGCCAATTTTCCTTTACCTAAAACCACGAAATCGCTACAAAGATTTTTAGGTCTTACCTTATTTTTACGACGATTTATACCAAACTATGCATGTATAGCCAGACCACTAACAAACCTATTGAGAAAGGACGTAAAGTTCAAAATGGGAGACGAAGAAATTTTAGCGTTTAAACAATTAAAAGTTTCAATGATCAACCCACCCGTCTTGAAAATTTTCGACCCTATGTCACTCACAGAGATCCAAACGGATGCTAGCCTATATGGCTATGGGGCAGTGTTACTGCAAAAAGATGAAGATGGTCAGTTCCACCCAGTAGAATACATGAGCAGGAAAACCACCATGCAAGAGCAAAAGTACCACTCATACGAATTAGAAGTTTTAGCGGTTATAGAAGCATTAAAAAAGTGGCGAATATTTGTTCTTGGAATTCCGATAAAAATCGTTACTGACTGCAACGCCTTCGCACTAACGATGCGTAAGCAGGATGTACCACCCAGAGTATCTAGATGAGCTCTTTTCTTGCAGGAGTTTAATTATCAAATAGAGCATAGACCAGGATCCAAAATGAAACACGTAGATGCCTTAAGCCGTTTAACATGTCTAATGATGGAAGATTCGCTAATTCATCGGTTAAAGCACGCACAAATGCAGGACGAATGGACCAAAGCAGTAAGGAAAATACTGGAGAAAGATTCCTATGAAGATTACTTTATGAAGTTCGAGATATTACACAAAGACCCCAATAATGAATTGATTGTGGTTCCAAACTCGATGGAACAAGAAATTATTCAAATGGCACATAGACAGGGACACTTCGCTACTCGCAAAACACAAGACCTAATTCAGAAGTCATATTACATCCCTAAGTTAGCGGATAAAGTTGAACGTGTAGTAAAAAGTTGCGTAGAGTGCTTAGTATCCGAGGCAAAAAAAGGTCGAAAAGAGGGATTTCTTAGCCCAATTGATAAATCTGACAAACCACTACTAACATATCATATAGATCACGTAGGGCCGATGGAGTCTACTCACAAACAATACAATTACATATTAGTTGTTATGGATGCGTTTTCCAAATTTGTTTGGCTGTACCCCATTAAAAGTACAGGATCAAACGAAGTTGTCGATCGACTGACAAAACAAGCAACAGTTTTTGGAAATCCAAGAAGAGTAATAACTGATAGAGGAAGCGCGTTCACATCTGGCCCATTTGCAGAATATTGTACACAACAAAACATACAGCATCTCCTAATAGCAACTGGGGTACCAAGTGGAAACGGGCAAGTTGAGAGACTAAATAGTACTGTAATCACCTTGGTGACAAAGCTATGTGTAGAGAAACCAGCGAACTGGTACAAGCATGTGGGGCGAGTCCAGCAAGCTTTAAATAGCGCAACACCAAGGAGCACCAAATTTACACCTTTTAAAATATTAACCGGACTAGAAATGAGACTCAATGAGAATCCAGATATCCGAGAACTACTAAATCACATATCACTTGAATTCTTAAATACCGAGCGGGACACCATAAGAGAAGCAGCCAGAGACAATATCCTGGAAATCCAAAAAGAAAATCGCAAAGAATACAACCGCAAACGAATCCCGGAAACCGTGTACGACATCAACGATTTGGTCGCCATCAAGCGTACCCAATTTGGCACCGGTATGAAGCTGAGACCGAAATACTTTGGACCGTACCGAGTAACGAGGAGGCTAAACCATTGTCGTTACGAAGTCGAAAGGGTTGGGAATTTTGAGGGTCCTATGAACACAACGACTGTAGTAGACATGATGAAACCGTGGGAAGGACATTCGAGGGCGAATGTAGAGTCAGGACGGCCGGATATGGGATGCTAATAAACACGCTACATTAGCATCACCCATAAACTCGCAGACAGAGAATACCAATAAATAACAGACGATAACTACAGCAGGACAAACAGACATACACGCAATTGAATAGCAAGAAAACATATAAGAACAGAGTGAGTTGAGAGTTCAAGTAAAACGGGCAAGGTCTGACGAAGTGTGCTAAAGCCATTAAGCTTAATAGAAGTGTTTAATATTGAAATAGAAGTGCTCTAATTAAATATTAGAACTGTGTTATAAAAAGTGTATAAATAAGATATTATATACATAACTAGTGATTTAATTAAATGTTAAAACTATCTTACAACTAGTGACTTAATAAGAAACCTTAATTAAACTAAACCTTTCTTATCTTAAACTTAAAGCTAAAATTATCATTAAATTATAATTATATAATTAAAACATGCAAATAAATGAATTTAAAACAAACCATACGTTTGCTAAGTGTTTTAATATAAAACAATAAGGTCACCAAACCACATATATGGGGTGCCGGAAGTATTAGTAAGTGATAATGGCTCACAATTTAAGGCCAATGAATTTAATTCATTTTTAACATCACTAGACATACAACACATATATACCGCATTATACTCTCCGCAATCGAACGCTTCAGAGAGAGTGAATAGATCCATTATATCTGGAATACGGAGAAAAGACCAAACTCTTTGGGATGTTAATTTAAGCTATATAAGCTGCGCCCTGAGAAATTCTTTTCATCAGGCAGTAAAATGCTTGCCATATCATGCTGTATTCGGGCAAGACATGATTACGCATGCAAGCTCTTATGATTTGCTTAAAAAGCTTAAAATCTTGGAAGAGCCTTCATTAAAATTACAAAGGGATGACCACCTCCAATTAATTCGTAAGAATCTGCAGACCTGTATTGCGAAGGCTTATGAAATGAATCAAAGCCAATACAATTTAAGAGCCCGCCCTATAGTGTATAACGTAGGTCAATTTGTTTTCCGAAGAAATTTTGCGCAAAGCAATTTTGAAAATAAATTTAATGCGAAGTTAGCACCATATTTTATTAAGGCAAAAATTAAAGAGAGAATACGCAATAATTACTATATTTTAGAAGACACTGAAGGTAAAATAATAGGAACTTATCACGCTAAAGATCTTAAACCTTAAAACTTAGTTTTTTTTATTCCCCATAATAGTTCACCCAACGGGTCAATATTATGTGGTTTGTAGCGAAAGAACTGGTGACTTTATATATTGGATGTTTTTTTTTTTGTAAATTTATTTATAAATTTTTAAACAAACATATGAATAAATCGTTCATTTAAATATTTCAATAGTGCAACTACAATATTTATTTCATGAATATACTCAATCCAATAATACTTTATGCTAGTAAATGGTGTAGATGTAAATTATTACAGACTAACATTAATTTGTAAGAAAAAAATAAATTGTATTAAAAATAATTCTCAACAAATTAAGCGTTTCTTTTAGTGGAAGGTAAATACACTGGCAAAAAAATGCGTATTGTATTTGACAAGCAAAGTAGTTTGAACTGCAGATAGCGCTTGAGTAAGTTTCGTTAAATCGCCAAAGTTTTTAAGAAGAAATAGCAAACCGAGGATTCCTCGGCTAAAGCAGGCGCTTGTTAAAGTCTTTTTTATCTAACCTTGAAGGTAGACACATCAACGTTATAAAAAGAAAAATTTTTGAATAACCTTAAAAAAGTGCATAAAATTCTTGAAAAAGGGGAGATTAGAAAACGAGGTTTGCTAAACCAAAGCACTATTTTCTATTCGTAATCGCAGAAGTCTCCAAGGCTTATTAAATTAAATCTTATTAATTTGAGAGCTAACTTTATGGGTAAATTTTATTGGGATCTGCTACCTTTTTATCCCCAAAAATCGTAATTTCTACAAAATAATAGCACCATCACTATTACCCCAAAAACCCAAAAAAAAAAAATAACGAAAAGTGAGCAAAAGCATTTAAGAAGTGAACGCAGCTTACAAATCGATCAATGTGCTTGGCTGTAAAACCGCGGGAAATTTTATAACACGCAGTACTAGTTTTGAATTGTATCAAGTGAGTTAAACCTTAAGCATCTTTGATAATTCCCAAGAAAAAAGAAGGCAAAAAATTTAGGCAAATTCTCACAGGCCCAGGACGTATTCTTCCTGTTCAATCGGTTGGAAGTTAGTTTTAGTTTTAATTTCATTAAAAAGAATAATTAATCTGTTAAAATCAATTTTATATTGTTAGTTTTAAGAATATGGAAACATCCATATACTCCACCACAATCTATATATCATAAAACAAAACAAAAAAAAAAAAAAACAAAAAGAAAAAAAAAGAGTAATCGACCTAATTTTGCCAATAATGTATCCAGCACTTGAAGAGGCCTCCTCAACAGCTGCAGTTATCAACATGTCTCGTGGTGAGTTTTGTTAAAAAAGTTATTCATTCATTATTTTGTTAATTTTGTTCAATGTATTCTCTTTAACCAGTATTGTTATAACTAATTACTATTAAGACAAAAATTAAAGAAGCAACAACATGATTTCTGCAACATGTTTAGCAACCTCATATTTTTTTGGTATTTGAAGTAAAAGCTTTTCTTAATTATTCATGTTTTTGCTTCTTTGTATGCTACATAAATTGCGTCAGTAATATGACACCTGTCAATTAGCTAGTAGTTTTTATATATTTAACTTTATTTTGAGAATTATTTTTTGAATCCGTTTAATATTTTTGTCAATCGGTTTATTTTTCGGTTCTAATACTAATATTTTTTTATATATATATGAATAAGTCTAAGATGCGATTTACGTGAATAAATTCTTTTTTTTTTTTTGTAATATGGATAAATAAAGTCTATAGAGTTTTCTTACTGATGTAAATAAAATGGGCTAGTTTACATGTGGGATCTAGAATAAATATTTGCGTTGTCTAGATCAATGGTAGGGAGGGTTACGAGGTGTTTTCTCTCCATTATTATCTAGGAGAGAATAAAAATAAACAGTTTTCGTGGTTGAACTTTTTTTTCGTAGCAGTTCTGTTGATCTCAAATGGGGCTTCTATACATCTTTTTCGTGTTAACGACGATCAACACCCAGTCCATTTATTATATTATTTTTAGGGAGTCTATAATAATATTTGTGTGATGGAATAATGTCTTATTTACAAGAGAGATAGTAGGAACAAGAATCCTCCCACCCGGCTGCTAGCTAGCCTTATCAATGGCTCCCGTTCGCTCCTCTTCTCTAACAGACTAACGCTATATAGACGTTACTGCCCATAATGCAGTAGTAATCATTGAATATGTTCATTACATAAATTTGGCGCCCAACGTGGGGCTCTAGGAAAATATGTTTAAAGTGCTAAATTATTTCCTGTGCTCTTAACTTATTCACAAATTGATATAAATTTTAGATTTCAATAACTCATGATACTTTTGTTTTTCTATGGAGTGAAATTTGGTACATGAATACCTTTTAGAATCTTTTGGATTTTCAATTGTTTGAGGATGTAAAGGATCGAATATATTGACCACTGATGACCTGAAATGCGTTCATGTCCAGAGGAAACTCTATATAAAAATTTGAGCAATCGTGGTAGTTTACAAAACTATTTTTTGTAATTATTTTGCCTGCAAACAAGGTTAATGACATCCTGGTATTTATTCGGATATACAGTATTTTGCTATCTGCGATTTATTGTCCAATAATATTGGTTTTTTTTTAGTTTCAAAAAGTGAATGTTACTTTGATTGCATTCAAGGTTTTTTGGAATTGTTTAGTAAACTTCATAGCCGGGTTTGTATTTGTTTCAACCATTTTTTTGAAAACTGATAAACAAAAAAAAAAATACAAAAAGAAGAAAAAAAAATATTAATAACATCATAATAGTAAGAAAACATTTAAATTCCCGAAATTAATAATATCTTGTAGTATACTTTGCAATTTTCATTTATTATGTTTGTATTCTTTTAATGAAGGAAAGTACATAGTATACACAGTTTAATTGTATAAAATATTAAAGGTTTAATGAGAACATTTGTGAAAGGCAGAAAAACTAGTTTTGATTTACAGTAACCATTTAACCATATTGAATGCATACTTTTTTTGTGCCATATCGACTTACATCAAAATTTTCGATTGAATAATTCGACTTAAGTTTAGCAACTTTAAGTGGTAATTTCCATTTTTTTTAAAATTGCGCTAAATCGTTTTTTAATTGGATTTGAAACGTATTGACCATATGTCCGTATTACAAGTAGAAGATATAAAGTTGGTCTGAATACTATTTTCAAATCTAATTATTTTTGAAATTTTTGCTTTCTATATCTGTAGCTAAATAAAAGTGAATAAATAATTACTATTTTGTTCCGTATTTTTTCAAGTATTCTAAAACTATTGCGTGTCGCATTATCTATTTAGTTTTTGCCATGATGGAGAGGTCACCTTCCCGTACCAAGCCTCCAGAGCTAGAAAATGATATTTCTGTGGAAAATTATAACCAAAATTGCCTTGTATGCAATGAAAAAATATCTGAAGATCATGAATGTCTGCCTATTTCAGAAAGCAATCACTTATTTCATCATTCCTGTATAGAAACACATTTATCTATGAATTCAGAATGCCCAACTTGTAAACGCCCATGTGCTCTGTCCGAACTGAAAAAATAGAACTTCGAGTTCCGCTTCAACCAATTGAGAAAACAAGGCCTAACAGTAGAGGTAGATTACGTAGTGCTGCGAACGCACATACAAAACATTTTACCAGAATCAAGCTAGAAATTTATTTTCTGATCCCTAAACCTCATCTCACAATGCAAGTGCAAATCTCGTCTCTTTGTCTCCTCAAGGAAATCCGCTGAACAGCGATTACCACAATTCCGCTCAATATCGTGGTGGTAGACAAAATCGAAGATCAAATTACAATAGTTCTCATTTTAATATAGATTACTCACACATTAATTATATGATAGAAAATACAGTTTCACGGTTATTGGAAAACCTTAATGTAGCTCGCACCGTTTCTACCCAAAATAATTTATCAGCTCCAACCCAAAACTACAATTCGCCACCAGTACAAGTTCAGGATAATCCCACAGTTCAATTGCAAAATCATGTTATGCCTAACTCCGGATCTCCACAGCATCTCAGGCCAAATCATTATTATCAAAGCGTTGAAAATAATCGTTCAAGGTCAAATAATCATTCATCTTTTGACGAAAATTTAGCCATTAGATCTGATAAGATTACATCTATAATACAGAATTGGAATGTTAAATTTGATGGTTCCGATAGTGGTATAAGTGTAGATGAGTTTTTATATCGAGTTCGATGTCTTACCCACGAGAACTTCAATAATGATTTCACACTTATATGTAAAAATTTACATGTGTTATTGACCGGTAAGGCTCGAGACTGGTATTTGCGATACCGTAAGCAACTTGATACCATTGACTGGAAAGAATTTTGTATAGCTCTAAAATATCAATATAAAGAGTTTAAATCAAGTTTTGATATTCAAGAGGAAATACGGAACCGTAAGATGAAATTAATTGAAACATTTGAAGCATTTTACGAATCCATATCTGTAATGCTAGATAAACTTGAAACTCCCATACCAGAGTCCGGTCTGATTGAAATTTTAACAAGAAACCTTCGCCCCGAAATAAGACATGAGATATTATATGTACCTATATATTCTATTGCTCATCTTCAAAAATTAGTTCAAATGAGAGAACATTTACTAGGTGAGGAGTATTTTCGAAAAAATAATCCAGTAAGGTTTAATCCTTTGAGGTTAAAAGTTCACAGGAATCAGTCGCTGCTATTCATCTCGCATTAAAGTGTTGGAATTGCGACCAACCAGGACACTTATGGGAAGATTGCATTGAACCCCGTAATGTTTTTTGCTATGGGTGCGGTGCAAAAGATACTTACAAGCCTCAGTGTACAAAATGTTCTAACAAAAAACTTAATTATTCAAAAAACGGGAATATTCAAAATATTTTCCGCAGTCGCTCATAACCCCTGTTGAACAAGAAAAAGTAAAAGCTAATTCAAATGATGTAGGTAGTAATAAATATAAATATATTTTAAACCGTTAAAATCTTGTCCCGAAAATTATGATCTTAAAAAACTTATTCATTTTATTGTACCATATCATATAAAATTGCGAAATTACTTACAGAAGAAAAAAAACCATTTTTAAATGCCTTAAATTTAACCAAACCAAAGTAATCGACATTGCGGTTACGGCGTTATTATAAAAATCGAAAAATGTTTTCCAATTATACAATATTCTCCCTTTTTACAAATTTTGATGATCAGCGATACTACGCTGCGGTTTAATTTTTATCTTTTAATGAATTAGGCCTCTTAGATACCGGAGCTAACATATCCTGTATTGGTTCTGATTTAGCGAATTATGATTTTTCGCAAGTTGCTGGATTTTTCTCCGCGAAATCATGGGTAAAAACTGCCGATGGGAAAACACAGAAAGTAATCGGTTACTTAAATGTTGAAGTTACTTTTCAGAACCTCCTTCGGAAAATGAAATTATTAATTGTACCAACGTTAAAGCAGAAATTGATTTTAGGGTTAGATTTTTGGAAATCTTTTAATTTAGCTCCAGAAATTTTAAGCAACATCGTGTATGTGACAAAGAAGGAAAGTCCGCAAAATGCTATAAATCTGTCTGTATTAAGCTCAGTTTCAGTCAATCAACAATCTGAATTTTGTGAAGAATCTAAAGCGTTAACAACAAAATTAGAATATTCCCTAACAACTAGCCAACGTCTGCAGCTTGCTGCGATCATAGATTTGTTTCCCAATTTTGAAAAGCAAGGATTAGGGCGTACCACCCTAATACAGCACACAATTGAGGTTGGTAATTGTAAGCCAGTAAAGCAAAAATTTTTTCCGGTTTCACCAGCTGTTGAAAAACTAATGTCAGATGAGATAGACAGAATGTTGGCATTAGGAGTTATCGAGCCTTCTTCGTCACCATGGAGCTCTCCAATGAGGCTAGTCGTAAAACCAAATAAAGTTCGCCTGTATCTTGATGCCTGAAAGATAAACCAAGTAACGTTAAGAGACGCTTACCCTTTGGCAAGGATAGAAGGAATTTTTTCACGGCTGCCCAAGGCAAATATTCTATCAAAGTTGGACCTCAAAGATGCGTATTGGCAATCCGGTTTGGCCAACGAAGCGCAACCTTTGACAGCGTTTACCGTGCCAGGTAGACCGTTGTACCAATTTGTTGTTATGCCCTTTGGGTTATGCAATGCTCCGGCTACAATGTGTCGTTTAATGGACAACCTTATACCACCTGATTTGCGTCATTGTGTGTTTGGCTATTTGGATGACCTTGTTATTGTTTCGGATGAATTTAGCACTCATTTATCTGTTCTTGTTAGAATCGCCGAGGAGTTTAAAAAAGCTAATCTGACCTTAAACATTTCAAAATCAAAATTTTGTATGACTGAAGTAAATTATCTTGGTTATATCATTGGCAAAGTAGGTATTAAAACCGATCCCGAAAAGGTAGAGGCAATCAAAAATTGGCCATCACCTAAAAACCTTAAATAAGTTCGTGGATGTCTGGGGTTAGCAGGCTGGTATCGAAGATTCATTAACAACTTTTCGTCCATTGTTTTCCCAATCACTGAAGTTGTGTCAACAAAACGAAAGTTTTGCTCGATCCCTGAAGCACAAAAATCATTTGAAGAAATAAAAATTCTTCTGACTTCCACTCCTGTTTTGTTCACTCCCGACTTTAGTAAAAAATTTTATCTGCATTGTGATGCAAGCGATTATGCTGTAGGTGCTGTTCTCGTGCAAATAGCTGATAATAATGAAGAAAGACCTATAGCATTTATGTCCAAAAAACTAAACACGGCTCAGCGTAACTATAGTGTTACTGAAGGGAATGTTTAGCAGCACTAGAGGCAATAAAAAAATTTCGCTGCTACCTTAAACTTCAGGAGTTCGAGATTCGTACGGATCATTCCTCTTTAGTCTGGTTAATGAAACAAGACTTAACAGGAAGACTAGCCAGATGGGTTTTGAAGCTACAAGGTTTTAAATTTACAATAAGCCATCGAAAGGGGAACGATAATATAATACCTGATGCCCTGTCTCGTATTCCATGTGCAGAAATAGAAAGTCTGGAACTAACAGAACCAGAGATAGATCTGAATTCACCTCATTTTAGTGATAACGATTACCTAAATCTAAAGCAGAGGATAAATGAGAGTGCAGAAAAATGTCCGGATTTAAAAATAGTCGATAATTTCGTTTATATAAGAACGTGCTTTTATACGGGCGACGAAGAATATGACTCTGAAGCATGGAAGCTTTGGATACCAGAAAAATTAAGAAATACTGTTATTAAAAGATTTCATGATTCTCCAATTTCAGCTCATGGTGGTATAGTTAAAACACTAGATCTAATTCGAAGAAAATTTTATTGGCCTGGCTTAGTTAGAGATGTCCGGATATATATCAGATCATGCGAAATCTGTAAAGCGGCCAAAGCTTCTAATTTTACAACCAAACCTTTAATGGGTAATCCTACTATAACCGCACGACCATTTCAACGATTATACGTTGATCTGTTAGGACCCTATCCTCGTAGTAAGCAAGGGCATTTTGGACTGCTAATTGTTCTTGATCATTTAACTAAATTTCATTGGCTTTTTCCCATACAAAAATTCACATCTTCTGTTATTCAAGACCTTCTTTTAAAGGAGATTTTTCATATATATGTGGGATGCTAATAAACACACTACATTAGCATCACCCATAAACTCGCAGACAGAGAATACCAATAAATAACAGACGATAACTACAGCATGACAAACAGACATACACGCAATTGAATAGCAAGAAAACATATAAGAACAGAGTGAGTTGAGAGTTCAAGTAAAACGGTCAAGGTCTGACGAAGTGTGCTAAAGCCATTAAGCTTAATAGAAGTGTTTAATATTGAAATAGAAGTGCTCTAATTAAATATTAGAACTGTGTTATAAAAAGTGTATAAATAAGATATTATATACATAACTAGTGATTTAATTAAATGTTAAAACTATCTTACAACTAGTGACTTAATAAGAAACCTTAATTAAACTAAACCTTTCTTATCTTAAACTTAAAGCTAAAATTATCATTAAATTATAATTATATAATTAAGACATGCAAATAAATGAATTTAAAATAAACCATACGTTTGCTAAGTGTTTTAATATAAAACAATAAGGTTACCAAACCACAACTTGGGGGCTCAACCTGTAAAACAGAATATAAAAAAACTATACATGCTCAACCTGTAAAACAGAATATAAAAAAACTATACATGCTCAACCTGTAAAACAGAATATTAAAAAAAAACTATACATGCTCAACCTGTAAAACAGAATATAAAAGAACTATACATGCTCAACCTGTAAAACAGAATATAAAAAAACTATACATGCTCAACCTGTAAAACAGAATATTAAAAAAAAAACTATACATGCTCAACCTGTAAAACAGAATATAAAAAAAACTATACATGCTCAACCTGTAAAAGAATATAAAACATGGAATAAACGAAAAATGAATAACAGTGAATTTTAAATAAATGTTTTCAAAACACAAAATATTTGCTATATTAAAACAAAGTTCAAATTATTTTACTAAAACCCAAATAACGGGCCTCAACACAAAAAAACAATCAAATAAAACAACAGAAAACATACATAAAAAACGTATTAATATAAAATAAAACAAACAAACAAAAAGTATGTATTAAAATACAAACAAATTTCAAGTGCAAGTGAGAAAATTAAAAACCAATTTATTTTTCAACTGGTGTGAAATGAAATACTACATCGCTCTGCTTCGATAAAGTAGAGACAGCGTAATGACAACAGAGAAGTTTAGCAAGCAGCGACGCAGTAATCGTTAATAGATGTACGCCGACGCAGAGATGAGGACAGCAGTTGATGTGCATGATTAAAACCACAAATATAAATGTGTAAGAGAAAACTTTTTTTTGTATAGAGATTAACAAGTTTAATAGAAGAAAAAATACTTTATTGTAGAAGAGAATATTAGTTGTTATACATATGTATATTTATTAATATATGTTACACATGAGTAAATGAAAAGTTTGATAATTCCACTGTATATTGAAAGAGAAAAGTGTAAACTAAGTAGATAAAAAAAAGAGAAATATTTCATTTAATGTGTACATGCAAATTTATTAATATTATTTCCACATAAAAGTCCATGTTAATTGGAAAAGAGAAAACATTTCAATTTAACGAAAGAATATAAGAAAAAAACAGAATATTGAAAGAGTGAAATCATTAAATTAAACAAAAATTTTTTTTATCATCTTATTTTAATAAATTATAATTATTTTAATACCTATTACACAAAATAGCAAAAACAAAATTAATTCATATATTTTTATTATTTTTTTTACTGCAATCTAATATTGTAAAATACATTGTCATAACATTTCATTTCAATTACTTACCATAAAAGTAAACATTTTTCATTAATTTTAAAAGCACTTATTAACATCATGAATATTGGAAAAATTTTAAGCTTAACGGTAGAGGAACTGAAAACAAAACTGGGGGAGTCAGACCTACCAAAAACCGGTAATAAGGTAGAATTACAAGACAGACTTATACAACATTTAGGGCTAACGAGACATGACGAGGATTCTGAGAATTGGGAAACTTCATCGATGGTTGAACCTGCGGTATCAGGGCGCGGTTATATATTTACTTTACGTGATATTCAGTGTCAGCTTTTTCTGGGGAAGGATTGCCTGAGGTTGAACTATGGCTGCGGGAATTTGAAGCTGTTGCGTGCACGGTCGGCTGGGACGATTTGCGAAAATTTGTCTATGCGAAGCAGCTACTTAAAGGTGCCGCAAAAATGTATGTCAGAAGTGAATCAGCCATAACTAATTGGTCTAGTCTAAAAAGTCATTTAATAAAAGAGTTTCGGCTAAAACTCTCATCAATAGAAGTCCACAAAATGTTAGCAAACAGAGAGAAAAAACACAATGAAACTCTTCGCGAATACCTTTACAGCCTTCAGGAAATTGGTAAACCAATTGGGATTGATGACGAAAGCCTTATTGATTACTTTGTGCAGGGGATAAAAGATTCATCGACCAACAAGTTAATTCTGTACCAAGCTCGAACCATTGACGATTTGAAAGATAAACTTAAAACATATGAGAAAATAATAAAAGCTACTGGAGAGTCATTAAGCTCAAAGGGGTTCTTTTCAGAGAAACGGTTCAAATATAAGCAGAAGCTGAATGCAAAAAACGATCAAATCTGTTTTAAATGCGGAGATAAAGGACACATTGCGAAAGACTGCAACAAGATCGAACTTAAGTGTTTTAAATGCAAAGGGTTCAGACATAAATCTTTCAATTGTACAACTACCGACAACTATGGACGAGAAGAAGGAAACAAAAGAAGAACGCCAAACAACAATGTACATACACTAGCTGATTGTGTCAACATCAAGAAGAATATTCACCGACATAGAAATAAATGGAAAGAAGATCTCAGCAGTAGTCGATACTGGAAGTGACATAAGTATTCTTAGATACGACACATTGTTAACATTAAGTGATGTAGAAAACTATAAAAACATTAGGGAGTTTCACGACGCGTATTAAGCTTAAGACGGCAGAAGTGATAATTAGTATCCACGTAGCAAAAGAAAAAGATATATTATATTCAGCCGTAATTGAAAATGATGTATTGAGTCATGTAGATTTAATAATAGATGCCGACGGACCGAAATTTCGTCAAAAAGTATAAGGATGGTCAATGTTAGAAGTCCAAGATGAAAACAAAGCAAATGTTATAAACCGCGAATATAGGGAAGCAACGGAAATTAATCCGGCCGCTAAGCTCAACAAAAGCCCAATAGCTGAACTAGATTTTAAAGATGATGAAATTAAACTAGAACACCTAGACAGGAATATTCAAGAGAAACTCAAAAGTAGAATTATGGCTTACAAGCATATAAAGCCTCATGTATATCCAGTGAAGATGAAGATTATCTTGAAAGATGACATCCCTGTGGCGCACAGACCTCGCCGGGTACCATATTCTGACCAGCTTGTAATCGATAACCAAATCAAAGAATGGCTGAAAGACGGAATTATTGAACGCAGCTACTCAGAATACTCAGCGCCAGTAGTGCTAGTGCAGAAAAATGATGGAACCAAACGTCTATGCTGCGACTATCGGAAGCTTAATGAAAAGATTATCAGGGATAACTTTCCAATGGCGGTAATTGATGACGTCGTACACAGACTGAAAAGCGGAAAAGTTTTCACAACTTTAGACATACGAAACGGATTTTTTCATGTCCCGATTGAACCAAATTCGCAAAAATATACAGCTTTTGTAACTAATAGTGGGCAATACGAGTTCAAGTTTGTGCCTTTTGGTATTTCAAATTCGCCAGCGGTATTTTGCAGATATATAGCCTCTGTCTTCCGTGAGTTAATATCTGATGGGACGTTAGTAATATACATGGACGATATCGTTATACCATCCGAAGATGAAAACGAGGGTATGGAAAAGCTGGAAAAAGTTCTAAAAGTCGCGGAAGTAAACGGACTTAACATAAAGTGGGAAAAATGCCAATTTCTACAGAGGAAAATAAACTTTTTAGGGTATATTTTCGAAAACTCGACAATATCTCCGTCGACTGAGAAAACAAAAGCAGTGGCCAATTTTCCTTTACCTAAAACCACGAAATCGCTACAAAGATTTTTAGGTCTTACCTCATTTTTACGACGATTTATACCAAACTATGCATGTATAGCCAGACCACTAACAAACCTATTGAGAAAGGACGTTAAGTTCAAAATGGGAGACGAAGAAATTTTAGCGTTTAAACAGTTAAAAGTTTCAATGATCAACCCACCCGTCTTGAAAATTTTCGACCCTATGTCACTCACAGAGATCCAAACGGATGCTAGCCTATATGGCTATGGGGCAGTGTTACTGCAAAAAGATGAAGATGGTCAGTTCCACCCAGTAGAATACATGAGCAGGAAAACCACCATGCAAGAGCAAAAGTACCACTCATACGAATTAGAAGTTTTAGCGGTTATAGAAGCATTAAAAAAGTGGCGAATATTTGTTCTTGGAATTCCGATAAAAATCGTTACTGACTGCAACGCCTTCGCACTAACGATGCGTAAGCAGGATGTACCACCCAGAGTATCTAGATGAGCTCTTTTCCTGCAGGAGTTTAATTATCAAATAGAGCATAGACCAGGATCCAAAATGAAACACGTAGATGCCTTAAGCCGTAAACGGACTTAACATAAAGTGGGAAAAATGCCAATTTCTACAGAGGAAAATAAACTTTTTAGGGTATATTTTCGAAAACTCGACAATATCTCCGTCGACTGAGAAAACAAAAGCAGTGGCCAATTTTCCTTTACCTAAAACCACGAAATCGCTACAAAGATTTTTAGGTCTTACCTCATTTTTACGACGATTTATACCAAACTATGCATGTATAGCCAGACCACTAACAAACCTATTGAGAAAGGACGTTAAGTTCAAAATGGGAGACGAAGAAATTTTAGCGTTTAAACAATTAAAAGTTTCAATGATCAACCCACCCGTCTTGAAAATTTTCGACCCTATGTCACTCACAGAGATCCAAACGGCTGCTAGCCTATATGGCTATGGGGCAGTGTTACTGCAAAAAGATGAAGATGGTCAGTTCCACCCAGTAGAATACATGAGCAGGAAAACCACCATGCAAGAGCAAAAGTACCACTCATACGAATTAGAAGTTTTAGCGGTTATAGAAGCATTAAAAAAGTGGCGAATATTTGTTCTTGGAATTCCGATAAAAATCGTTACTGACTGCAACGCCTTCGCACTAACGATGCGTAAGCAGGATGTACCACCCAGAGTATCTAGATGAGCTCTTTTCTTGCAGGAGTTTAATTATCAAATAGAGCATAGACCAGGATCCAAAATGAAACACGTAGATGCCTTAAGCCGTTTAACATGTCTAATGATGGAAGATTCGCTAATTCATCGGTTAAAGCACGCACAAATGCAGGACGAATGGACCAAAGCAGTAAGGAAAATACTGGAGAAAGATTCCTATGAAGATTACTTTATGAAGTTCGAGATATTACACAAAGACCCCAATAATGAATTGATTGTGGTTCCAAACTCGATGGAACAAGAAATTATTCAAATGGCACATAGACAGGGACACTTTGCTACTCGCAAAACACAAGACCTAATTCAGAAGTCATATTACATCCCTAAGTTAGAGGATAAAGTTGAACGTGTAGTAAAAAGTTGCGTAGAGTGCTTAGTATCCGAGGCAAAAAAAGGTCGAAAAGAGGGATTTCTTAGCCCAATTGATAAATCTGACAAACCACTACTAACATATCATATAGATCACGTAGGACCGATGGAGTCTACTCACAAACAATACAATTACATATTAGTTGTTATGGATGCTTTTTCCAAATTTGTTTGGCTGTACCCCATTAAAAGTACAGGATCAAACGAAGTTGTAGATCGACTGACAAAACAAGCAACAGTTTTTGGAAATCCAAGAAGAGTAATAACTGATAGAGGAAGCGCGTTCACATCTGGCCAATTTGCAGAATATTGTACACAACAAAACATACAGCATCTTCTAATAGCAACTGGGGTATCAAGGGGAAACGGGCAAGCTGAGAGACTAAATAGTACTATAATCACCTTGGTGACAAAGCTATGTGTAGAGAAACCAGCGAACTGGTACAAGCATGTGGGGCGAGTCCAGCAATCTTTAAATAGCGCAACACCAAGGAGCACCAAATTTACACCTTTTAAAATATTAACCGGACTAGAAATGAGACTCAATGAGAATCCAGATATCCGAGAACTACTAAATCACATATCACTTGAATTCTTAAATACCGAGCGGGACACCATAAGAGAGGCAGCCAGAGACAATATCCTGGAAATCCAAAAAGAAAATCGCAAACGAATCCCGGAAACCGTGTACGACATCAACGATTTGGTCGCCATCAAGCGTACCCAATTTGGAACCGGTATGAAGCTGAGCCCGAAATACTTTGGACCGTACCGAGTAACGAGGAGGCTAAACCATTGTCGTTACGAAGTCGAAAGGGTTGGGAATTTTGAGGGTCCTATGAACACAACGACTGTAGTAGACATGATGAAACCGTGGGAAGGACATTCGAGGGCGAATGTAGAGTCAGGACGGCCGGATATGGGATGCTAATAAACACGCTACATTAGCATCACCCATAAACTCGCAGACAGAGAATACCAATAAATACCAGACGATAACTACAGCATGACAAACAGACATACACGCAATTGAATAGCAAGAAAACATATAAGAACAGAGTGAGTTGAGAGTTCAAGTAAAACGGTCAAGGTCTGACGAAGTGTGCTAAAGCCATTAAGCTTAATAGAAGTGTTTAATATTGAAATAGAAGTGCTCTAATTAAATATTAGAACTGTGTTATAAAAAGTGTATAAATAAGATATTATACACATAACTAGTGATTTAATTAAATGTTAAAACTATCTTACAACTAGTGACTTAATAAGAAACCTTAATTAAACTAAACCTTTCTTATCTTAAACTTAAAGCTAAAATTATCATTAAATTATAATTATATAATTAAAACATGCAAATAAATGAATTTAAAACAAACCATACGTTTGCTAAGTATTTTAATATAAAACAATAAGGTCACCAAACCACATATATGGGGTGCCGGAAGTATTAGTAAGTGATAATGGCTCACAATTTAAGGCCAATGAATTTAATTCATTTTTAACATTACTAGGAATACAACACATATATACCGCATTATACTTGCCGCAATCAAACGCTTCAGAGAGAGTGAATAGATCCATTATATCTGGAATACGGAGAAAAGACCAAACTCTTTGGGATGTTAATTTAAGCTATATAAGCTGCGCCCTGAGAAATTCTTTTCATCAGGCAGTAAAATGCTTGCCATATCATGCTGTATTCGGGCAAGACATGATTACGCATGCAAGCTCTTATGATTTGCTTAAAAAGCTTAAAATCTTGGAAGAGCCTTCATTAAAATTACAAAGGAATGACCACCTCCAATTAATTCGTAAGAATCTGCAGACCTGTATTGCGAAGGCTTATGAAATGAATCAAAGCCAATACAATTTAAGAGCCCGCCCTATAGTGTATAACGTAGGTCAATTTGTTTTCCGAAGAAATTTTGCGCAAAGCAATTTTGAAAAGAAATTTAATGCGAAGTTAGCACCATATTTTATTAAGGCAAAAATTAAAGAGAGAATACGCAATAATTACTATATTTTAGAAGACACTGAAGGTAAAACAATAGGAACTTATCACGCTAAAGATCTTAAACCTTAAAACTTAGTTCTTTTTTATTCCCCATAATAGTTCACCCAACGGGTCAATATTATGTGGTTTGTAGCGAAAGAACTGGTGACTTTATATATTGGATGTTTTTTTTTTGTAAATTTAATTATAAATTTTTAAACAAACATATGAATAAATCGTTCATTTAAATATTTCAATAGTGCAACTACAATATTTATTTCATGAATATACTCAATCCAATAATACTTTATGCTAGTAAATGGTGTAGATGTAAATTATTACAGACTAACATTAATTTGTAAGAAAAAAATAAATTGTATTAAAGATAATTCTCAACAAATTAAGCGTTTCTTTTAGTGGAAGGTAAATACACTGGCAAAAAAATGCGTATTGTATTTGACAAGCAAAGTAGTTTGAACTGCAGATAGCGCTTGAGTAAGTTTCGTTAAATCGCCAAAGTTTTTAAGAAGAAATAGCAAACCGAGGATTCCTCGGCTAAAACAGGCGCTTGTTAAAGTCTTTTTTATCTAACCTTGAAGGTAGACACATCAACGTTATAAAAAGAAAAATTTTTGAATAACCTTAAAAAAGTGCATAAAATTCTTGAAAAAGGGGAGATTAGAAAACGAGGTTTGCTAAACCAAAGCACTATTTTCTATTCGTAATCGCAGAAGTCTCCAAGGCTTATTAAATTAAATCTTATTAATTTGAGACCTAACTTTATGGGTAAATTTTATTGGGATCCGCTACCTTTTTATCCCCAAAAATCGTAATTTCTACAAAATATTAGCACCATCACTATTACCCAAAAAACCCCAAAAAAAATTACAACGAAAAGTGAGCAAAAGCATTTAAGAAGTGAACGCAGCTTACAAATCGATCAATGTGCTTGGCTGTAAAACCGCGGGAAATTTTATAACACGCAGTACTAGTTTTGAATTGCATCAAGTGAGTTAAACCTTAAGCATCTTTGATAATTCCCAAGAAAAAAGAAGGCAAAAAATTTAAGGCAAATTCTCACGGGCCCAGGACTTATTCTTCCTGTTCAATCGGTTGGTCACAGCAACAAATCAGCCTTGCCTATTAGCAATTGGTTCCATTAAGAGCATAAGTATGAATATGTAACTGTAACCTGTAATTTGTTATGCTAAAACCTAAGCAGGTAAAATCTTACCCTATAGGGCCCAAAATTTCATCAATGCACGAGGAAGTTAGTTTTAGTTTTAGTTTTAATTTCATTAAAAAGAATAATTAATCTGTTAAAATCAATTTTATATTGTTAGTTTTAAGAATATGGAAACATCCATATACTCCACCACAATCTATTGCCCTATTCACAAGCCCCCTAGTACGTGCTAAGTGCTAACAAAATACAACGGTGCTAGCTGTGTTGTTGGTAATTTTCATGCAAACATGCGATACAACACTTAGTACTTTTTTTCATATGTTTTTCAAAAGTTATATTTGTTTAAATGTTTTATGTTTAAATGAATTATTATTTTTGTGTTCATGTGTGAATTATATTAAATTAAATTGAATTAAAAGATATTTTTATTAGTTTTATTTATTTAATTTATTGATTTGACTGATTTATTAGAAAGTTGAAGTTGAAAGTTGCCAATATAAAAACTGTTCTTTAAGATTTAATATTGCTTTAATGACTCGATTTCTAATATTTTGTATGGTACGCCATCACCTACACCAAAAAGAGATGCTACCTTACGAACACAAGCACCATTTCCTGAAGATCCCAAGCAGTAAAGTACAATTTTAAGCTGCAAGTCAATGCGTAGTTTGAGCCTTTCGCCAATTGTGTGAAAAACATCGTCATTTTTATAAGGTTGAATATATAGGCAAATTCCTCTGGCCGTAGTCGTATCATATGAAGAAATCTGTTTTCATCAAAATATCTTAAAACCCGATTATGCCATAATGATGATTTTGGTAGCCCTAAATGTATAATTCTGCGACTGGAGAGCAAGTACATTAGTTCATCCTAAAAATGTCTTGAATTTCATCCTCACACAAAAAATTTATTAATTTACTTTTTTCTGTTTTCTCGCCCATTTGGCTTATAAATAACAAATGATGAATAGCACTTTTCTTCTTCTTATTTACTTTTTGACGTATGAAGTACAATGTACAATGGCACACTGATACAATGGTCGTTCACAAAGAAGTAAACAAAAGGTAGTATGCAATACTACCTACACCTTAGCAGAGCTTGTGAATACGGCATATATGTCATAAAACAAAACAAAAAAAAAAACAAAAACAAAAAAAAGAGTATTCAACCTAATTTTGCCAATGATGTATCCAGAACTTGAAGAGGCCTCCTCAACAGCTGCAGTTATCAACATGTCTCTTGGTGAGTTTTGTTAAAAAAGTTATTCATTCATTATTTGGTTAATTTTGTTCAATGAATTCTCTTTAACCAGTATTGTTATAACTAATTACTATTAAGACAAAAATTAAAGAAGCTACAACATGATTTCTGCAACATGTTTAGCAACCTCATATTTTTTTGGTATTTAAAGTAAAAGCTTTTCTTAATTATTCATGTTTTTGCTTCTTTGTATGCTACATAAATTGGGTCAGTAATATGACACCTGTCAATTAGCTAGCAGTTTCTATATATTTAAATTAATTTTGAGAATTATTCTTTGAATCCGTTTAATATTTTTGTCAATCGGTTTATTTATATATATGAATAAGTCTAAGATGCGATTAACGTGAATAAATTCTTTTTTTTTTTTTTTGTAATATGGATAAATAAAGTCTATAGAGTTTTCTTACTGATGTAAATAAAATGGGCTAGTTTACATGTGGGATCTAGAATAAATATTTGCGTTGTCTAGATCAATGGTAGGGAAGGTTACGAGGTGTTTTCTCTCCATTATTATCTAGGAGAGAATAAAAATAAGCAGTTTTCGTGGTTGAACTTTTTTTTCGTAGCAGTTCTGTTGATCTCAAATGGGGCATCTATACATCTTTTTCGTGTTAACGACGATCAACACCCAGTCCATTTATTATATTATTTTTAGGGAGTCTATAATAATATTTGTGTGATGGAATAATGTCTTATTTGCAAGAGAGATAGTAGGAACAAGAATCCCCCCACCCGGCTGCTAGCTAGCCTTATCAATGGCTCCCGTTCGCTCCTCTTCTCTACCAGACTAACGCTAATTAGACGTTGCTGCCCATAATGCCGTAGTAATCATTGAAGATGTTCATTACATAAATTTGGCGCCCAACGTGGGGCTCTAGGAAAATATGTTTAAAGTGCTAAATTATTTCCTTTGCTCTTACCTTATTCACAAATTGATATAAATTTTAGATTTTAATAACTCATGATACTTTTGTTTTTTTATGGAGTGAAATTTGGTACATGAATACCTTTTAGAATCTTTTGGATTTTTAATTGTTTGAGGATGTAAAGGATCGAATATATTGACCACTGATGACCTGAAATGCGTTCATGTCCAGAGGAAACTCCATATAAAAATTTGAGCAATCGTGGTAGTTTACAAAACTATTTTTTGTAATTATTTTGCCTGCAAACAAGGTTAATGACATCCTGGTATTTATACGGATATACAGTATTTTGCTATCTGCGATTTATTGTCCAATAATATTGGTTTTTTTTAGTTTCAAAAAGTGAATGTTAGTTTGATTGCATGCAAGGTTTTTTGGAATTGTTTAGTAAACTTCATAGCCGGGTTTGTATTTTTTTCAACCATTTTTTTGAAAACTGATAAACAAAAAAAAAAAAAAAAAAATTCAAAAAGAAGAAAAAAAATATTAATAACATCATAATAGTAAGAAAACATTTAAATTCCCGAAATTAATAATATCTTGTAGTATACTTTGCAATTTTCATTTATTATGTTTGTATTCTTTTAATGAAGGAAAGTACATAGTATACACAGTTTAATTGTATAAAATATTAAAGGTTTAATGAGAACATTTGTGAAAGGCAGAAAAACCAGTTTTGATTTACAGTAACCATTTAACCATATTGAATGCAATGACTTACATCAAAATTTGCGATTAACTAATTCGACTTAAGTTTAGCAACTTTAAGTGGTAATTTCCATTTTTTTTAAATTGCGCTAAATCGTTTTTTAATTGGATTTGAAACCTATTGACCATATGTCCGTATTACAAGTAGAAGATATAAAGTTGCTCTGAATACTATTTTCAAATCTAATTATTTTTGAAATTTTTGCTTTCTGTGAATAAATAATTAGTATTTTGTTCCGTATTTTTTCAAGTATTCTAAAACTATTGCGTATCGCATTATCTATTTGGTTTTTGCCATGATGGAGAGGTCACCTTCCCGTACCAAGCCTCTAAAGCTAGAAAATGATATTTCTGTGGAAAATTATAATCAAAATTGCCTTGTATGCAATGAAAAAATATCTGAAGATCATGAATGTCTGCTTATTTCAGAATGCAATCACTTATTTCATCGTTCCTGTATAGAAACACATTTATCTATGAATTCAGAATGCCCAACTTGTAAACGCCCATGTGCTCTGTCCGAACTGAAAAAATAGAACTTCGAGTTCCGCTTCAACCAATTGAGAAAACAAGGCCTAACAGTAGAGGTACATTACGTAGTACTGCGAACGCACATACAAAACATTTTACCAGAATCAAGCTAGAAATTTATTTTCTGATCCCTAAACCTCATCTCACAATGCAAGTGCAAATCTCGTCTCTTTGTCTCCTCAAGGAAATCCGCTGAACAGCGATTACCACAATTCCGCTCAATATCGTGGTGGTAGACAAAATCGAAGATCAAATTACAATAGTTCTCATTTTAATATAGATTACTCACACATTAATTATATGATAGAAAATACAGTTTCACGGTTATTGGAAAACCTTAATGTAGCTCGCACCGTTTCTACCCAAAATAATTTATCAGCTCCAACCCAAAACTACAATTCGCCACCAGTACAAGTTCAGGATAATCCCACAGTTCAATTGCAAAATCATGTTATGCCTAACTCCGGATCTCCACAGCATCTCAGGCCAAATCATTATTATCAAAGCGTTGAAAATAATCGTTCAAGGTCAAATAATCATTCATCTTTTGACGAAAATTTAGCCATTAGATCTGATAAGATTACATCTATAATACAGAATTGGAATGTTAAATTTGATGGTTCCGCTAGTGGTATAAGTGTAGATGAGTTTTTATATCGAGTTCAATGTCTTACCCACGAGAACTTCAATAATGATTTCACACTTATATGTGACCGGTAAGGCTCGAGACTGGTATTGGCGATACCGTAAGCAACTTGATACCATTGACTGGAAAGAATTTTGTATAGCTCTAAAATATCATTATAAAGAGTTTAAATCAAGTTTTGATATTCAAGAGGAAATACGGAACCGTAAGATGAAATTAAATGAAACATTTGAAGCATTTTACGAATCCATATCCGTAATGCTAGATAAACTTGAAACTCCCATACCAGAGTCCGGTCTGATTGAAATTTTAACAAGAAACCTTCGCCCCGAAATAAGACATGAGATATTATATGTACCTATATATTCTATTGCTCATCTTCGAAAATTAGTACAAATGAGAGAACATTTACTAGGTGAGGAGTATTTTCGAAAAAATAATCCAGTAAGGTTAAATCCGCATTTCGCGTATAGACGACAAGTATCGGAAGTTGATTGCCCACAAGAGTTAAAATCTGTTGAGGTTAAAAGTTCAGAGGAATCAGTCGCTGCTATTCATCTCGCATTAAAGTGTTGGAATCGCGACCAACCAGGACACTTATGGGAAGAGTGCATTGAACCCCGTAATGTTTTTTGCTATGGGTGCGGTGCAAAAGATACTTACAAGCCTCAGTGTACAAAATGTTCTAACAAAAAACTTAATTATTAAAAAAACGGGAATATTCAAAATATTTCCCGCAGTCGCTCATAACCCCTATTGAACAAGAAAAAGTAAAAGCTAATTCAAATGATGTAGGTAGTAGTAAATATAAATGTATTTTAAAAGGTACAGAACCGTTAAAACTTGTCTCGAAAATTATGATCTTAAAAAACTTATTCATACTATTGTACCATATCATATAAAATTGCAAAATTACTTACAGAAGAAAAAACCCATTTTTAAATGCAGTGCCTTAAATTTAACCAAACCAAAGTATTTGACATTGCGGTTACGGCGTTATTAATTTCTAAATTCAAAAACCGACTTCAAAACAGATTTAATCTGTCTGCCTATAACAGCTCAAGTGTATGGCTACATAAATTAGGTTACATTAACTATTGGGACACATTTATATCTCCAAACTTTCTACTTTTTCAACTGTTCAATAGTTTGGCAATATACATAGAATTGCAGCAACTATAGGGTCACTCTTTAATGTCCAAATTCAAATTATATACTTGCTGTTTTAATAGATTTAGCAATCAGGTTGTGTGTAAATTTCAGCCGTCTGTCTGTAACGGTTCAACAGTTTGCCCATATACATCTGATTATATCAACTATTTAATTTATAATATAACATTTTTATACTTCTTGTTATACCAAAAAAAGTAGTGGACATTCTGTCTAACATTAAGGTATTTGCATACAACGGTTCAAAAAATACTGCCATATAGAACAAATGACATTAGTTTTGAGCACACCCTTTACTTTCTAAATTTAAATTATAAGCTTCTTGTTATAGCGGATTTAGCAAATGGTTCAAAATTCCGGCCACATACTCCATATTATATCAACTATTGGGACACCCGTTTATTTCGAAATCCAAATTTTATACTTGTTGTTATAGAGGAGTTATTGATACAGGTTCTTTGTAAATTTCAATCGTCTGTCTACAACTATTGGCGGTCCCTTTAATTTATAATATTAAATATTATCAGCTGTTACTATAACGGCTATAGCAATCGACATTGCGTCAAATTTACAAGCCCTTGTCTATAACAGTTCAAAAGATAGACCTATGTAAGTAAATCTATAGTAAATTTGGGATACCCTTTAATTTTTAAATTCAAATTATAAACTAGTCAATAAAGCGGACTTAGAAATACAGGTCCTTTTTAAGTTTCAGCGTTCTGTCTATAACGGTGCAAAAGTACGGCCACACACTTTAAATTACATGAACTGTTGGAACACCCTTAAAATTGTAAATCCATACTTTATACTTGTTGTTATTGCGGACTTACCAATACAGGTTCGTTGTAAATTCCAAGCGTCTGTCTATAATTGTTAAGAAGTATTGCAATATACATAAAATTTAATAAACTATTGGCGCACCCTTTAATTTAAAATTTTTAATATTAATACTTGTTACTATAACGGCCATAGTAATCGACATTCTGTCCAATTTGCAAGCGTTTGTCTATAACGGTTCAAAAAATAGGCTCATATAAGTAAATCTTCATCAATTGTGGGACACCCTTTAATTTCTAAATTCAAATTATAAACTCTTTGATATAGCGGATTTAGCAATAAAACCCCTTTTAAGTTTCAGCGTTCTGTCTATAACGGTTCAAAAGTTTGGTCACATACACAAAATTACATTGACTATTCGAACACACTTTAACTTCTAAATCCATATTTTATACTTGTTGTTATAGCGGACTTACCAACACAGGTTCGTTGTAAATTCCAAGCGTCTGTCTTTAGCTGTCAAAAAGTATGGCAATATACATCAAATTAAATGAACTATTGACGCACCCTTTAATTTTTAATTCTTAATATTAAGACTTGCTACTATAACGACCGTAGCGATCGAAATTCTGTCCAATTTGCAAGCGTTTGTCTAAAAGGGTTCAAAAGATAGGTTATAAGTAAATTTTGATCAATTATGGGGGCACCCTTTAATTTTTAGATTTAGTTTTGTATAATTTTTTGTTTTTACAGAATCGCCCTTACAGTTCATAGTACCCGTAAAAATTATGTTTGTTGTATGGGGACACCCTTTAATTTTTGAGATTATGAACTGTTTTTAAAACGGGACCAATCTGCAAGCATAATCTATCATATAACCAAAAATTTTTAAAATCGGAACATGATGGCCATATACATCAAATTTAATTAACTATTTTTTTGAAGTCGGTTAAAAAGGAAGGAGGTTACACAATTCGGCTGAATGTTGCATTTTTTTTATATTTGTGACGGCAGAACTCAGTCATTTCTGATCCGATTTTAAAAATTTAATATGATAGATTATGCTTGCAGATTGGTCCCGTTTTAAAAACAGCTCATAATCTTGAAAATTAAAGGGTGTCCCCATACAACATACACATTTTTTACGTGTATTATGAACCCTAAAGGCCGATTCTGTAATATTTAAAATTACTGAGTATTACTACAGCTCCCAAAAACAAAAAATTATACAAAAATAAATGCAAAAATTAAAGGGTAAATTTACAACTGAACCTGTATAGCTAAGTCCGTTAAACAAAAAGTAAAAATTTGGATTTCGAAGTTAAAGGGTGTTCCAAGAGTTAATGTAATTTTGTGTATGTGACCAAACTTTCGAATCGTTGTAGACAGAACGCTGAAACTTAAAAGAGGCCTGTATTGCTAAATCAACAAGTTTATATTTTGAATTTAGAAATTAAAGGGTGTCCCATAATTGATGGAGATTTACTTATATGAGCCTATCTCTTGAACCGTTATAGATAAACTGTTGTGAATTTTACGCAATGTCGATTGCTATGGCCGTTATAGTGACAAGTATAATATTACAAATTATAAATTAAAGGGTGCGCCAATAGTTCATTAAATTTTTGTATATGGCCATACTTTTGATCAGTTGTGTATATACGCTTGAAATTTACAACGAACCTGTATAGCTAAGTCCGCTATAACAACAAGTATAAAATTTGGATTTGGAAGTTAAAGGGTGCTCCAATAGTTAATGTAATTTTGTGTATGTGACCAAACTTTCGAATCGTTGTAGACAGAACGCTGAAACTTAAAAGAGGCCTGTATTGCTAAATCAACGAGTTTATATTTTGAATTTAGAAATTAAAGGGTGTCCCATAATTGACGAAGATATACTTATATGAGCCTATCTCTTGAACCGTTATAGATAAACGGTTGTAAATTTGACACAATGTCGATTGTTATGGCCGTTATAGTGACAAGTATAATATTACAAATAATAAATTAGTGGGTGCGCCAGTAGTTCATTAAATTGGATGTATATGGCCATACTTTTGAACAGTTGTGGATAGACGCTTGAAATTTACAACGAACCTGTATAGCTAAGTCCGCTATAACAACAAGTATAAAATTTGGATTTGGAAGTTAAAGGGTGCTCTAATAGTTAATGTTATTTTGTGTATGTGACCAAACTTTCGAACTGTTATAGACAGAACGCTGAAACTTAAAAGAGACTTGTATTGCTAAATCCGTATATCAACGAGTTTATAATTTGAATTTAGAAATTAAAGGGTGTCCCATAATTGATGAAGATTTACTTACATATATGAGCCAATCTCTTGAACCGACTTAAAAACAAATGTCATCTGTCTTCCTATAACAGCTCAAGTGTATGGCCACAGAAATTAGGTTGTAGCAACTATAAGGTCATTCTTTAATTTCCAAATTCAAATTATATATTTGCTGTTGTAGTAGTTTTAGCAATCAGGTTCTGTGTATATTTCAACTGTCGATCTGTAACGGTTCAATAGTTTGCCCATATACATGCGATTATATCAACTACTTAATTTATAATATAACATTTTTATACTTCTTATTATACCACATAAATTACTAGACATTCTGTCTAAAAATTAAGGTGTTTGTATACACGGTTCAAAAAATACGGCCATATAGAGCAAATTACATTAATTTTGGGAACACCATTTAATTTCTAAGTTCAAATTATAAGCTTCTTGTTATAGCGGACTTAGCAAAACATGTCCCTTGTAAATTTCAGCTGTCTGTCTATAAAGATTCAAAAGTCCCGCCACATGCACCATATTATATCAACTATTGGGACACCCGTCTATTTCCAAATCGAAATTTTATACTTGTTGTAATAGAGAAGTTTGTAATACCGGTTCTTTGTAAATTTCAACCAAATTAAGTGAACTATTGGCGCATCCTTTAATTTATAATTTTAAATATTATCAGCTGTTACTACAACGGCCATATTAATCGGCATTGCGTCAAATTTACAAGCGCTTGTCTATAGCGGTTTAAAAGATAGGCCTCTATGAATAAATCTACAGTAACTATGCGACACCCTTTAATTTCTAAATTCAAATTATTAACTCGTTAAAATAGCGGACTTAGAAATACAGGTCTCTTTTAAGTTTCACCGTTCTATCTATAACGGTTCAAAAGGACGGCCACACACTTTAAATTACATCAACTATTGGAACACCCTTTAACTTCCAAATCCATGTTTTATATTTATTGTTATAGCGGACTAAGCAATACAGGTTCGTTGCAAATTTCAAGCGACTGTCTACAACTGTTCAAAAGTATGGCCATAGACATCAAATTCAATGAACTATTGGCATACCCTTTAATCTATAATTTGTAATATTAATACTTGTTACTATAACGGCCATAGCAATCGACAATCTGTCCAATTTGCAAGCGTTTGTCTAAAACGGTTTAAAAGATAGGCACATATAAGTAAATCTTCATCAATTATGGGACACCCTTTAATTTCTAAATTCAAATTATAAACTCGTTGATATAGCATATTTAACAATACAGGTCCCTTTTAAGTTTCAGCATTCTGTCTATAACCGTTCAAAAGTTTGGTCACATACACATAACTACATTAACTGTTGGAACACCCTTTAACTTCTAAATCCAAATTTTATACTTGTTATTTTAGCGGACTTAGCAATAAAGGTTCGTTGTAAATTTCAAGCCTCTGTCTACAACTGTTCAAAAGTATGGCCATATACATCAAATTTAATGAACTATTGGCGCACCCTTTACTTTATAATTTGTAATATTAATACTTGTTACTATTACGTCCATAGCAATTGACATTCTGTCCAATTTTCAAACGTTTGTCTATAACGGTTCAAAAGATAGGCCCATATAAGTAAATTTACATCAATTATGGGGGCACCCTTTTATTTTTAGATTTATTTTTATATAACTTTTTACTATTAGGGGCTATAGTAAGACGCATTCATTTTAAATTTTACAGAATCGACCTTTACAGTTCATAATACACGTAAAAAATATGTATGTTGTATGGGGACACTCTTAAATTTTTAAGATTATGAACTGTTTTTAAAACGGGACCATCCTGTAAGCATAATCTATCATATTACCAAAAATTTTCAAAATCGGATCAGAAATGACTGAGTTCTGCAGGCACAAATATAAAAAAAGCAACATTCAGCCGAATTGTATAACCTCCTTCTTTTTTTGAAGTCGGTTAACTATTAACGAGTTTCGCTCTGTGCCTATCTTTAATCTATCGAAAAGTCTTATTTTATTTATAAGGCAATATCATCAACATCTGTGTTTTATAAATTATCTAAATAATATAAGCTCTAAAATATAGTTCTTGCGAAAAAAAACCGACTTCAAAACAGATTTCATTTGTCTGCCTTTAACAGCTCAAGTGTATGGCCACATAAATTAGGTTACATTAACTATTCGGACACACTTATATCTCCAAAATTTATACTTTTTGCAACTGTTCACTAGTTTGGCAATATACATCAAATTGCAGCAACTATAGGGTCACTCTTTATTTTCCAAATTCAAATTATATACTTGCTTAAATTTAACTGTCTGTCTGTAACGGTTGAACAGTTTGCCCATATACATTAAATTATATCAACTATTTAATTTATAATATAACATTTTTATACTTATTATACCAAATAAAATAGTGGACATTCAGTCCAAAATTAAGGCGTTTGTATACAACGGTTCAAAAAATACGGACATTTAGAACAAATTAAATTAATTTTGGGAACACCCTTTACTTTCTAAATTATTGTTATAACGGTCTTAGCAAAACATGTCCATTGTAAATTTCAGCTGTCTGTCTATAACGGTTCAAAAGTCCGGCCACATACACCATATTGTATCAACTATTGGGACACCCGTTTTTTTCCAAATCCAATTTTTATACTTGTTGTTATAGAGGAGTTAGTGATACAGTTTCTTTGTAAATTTCAATCGTCTGTCAACTGTCTAAAAGTATCGCCATATACCAAATTAAATGAACTTTTGGTGCAGCCTTTAATTTATAATTTTAAATATTATCAGCTGTTAGTATAACGGCCATAGCAGTCGCCATTGCGTCAAATGTACAAGCGTTTATCTATAACGGTTTAAGAGATAGGCTCATATATGTAAGTAAATCTTCATCAATTATGGGACACCCTTTAATTTCTAAATTCAAATTATAAACTCGTTGATATAGCGGATTTAGCAATACAAGTCTCTTTTAAGTTTCATCGTTCTGTCTATAACGTTTCGAAAGTTTGGTAACATACACAAAATTACATTAACTATTAGAGCACACTTTAACTTCCAAATCCAAATTTTATACTTGTTGTTATAGGGGACTTAGCTATACAGGTTCGTTGTAAATTTCAAGCGTCCATCCACAACTGTTCAAAAGTATGGTCATATACATCCAATCTAATGAACTACTGGCGCACCCTCTAATTTATTATTTTTAATATTATACTTGTCACTATAACGGCCATAACAATCGACATTGCGTCAAATTTATAAGCGTTTATCTATAACGGTTCAAGAGATAGGCTCATATATGTAAGTTAATCTTCAATAATTATGGGACACCCTTTAATTTCTAAATTCAAATTATAAACTCGTTGATATAGCGGATTTAGCAATACAAGTCTCTTTTAAGTTTCATCGTTCTGTCTATAACGGTTCGAAAGTTTGGTCACATACACAAAATTACATTAACTATTGGAGCACCCTTTAACTTCCAAATCCAAATTTATACTTGTTGTTATAGCGGACTTAGCTATACAGATTCGTTGTAAATTTTAAGCGTCTATCCACAACTGTTCAAAAGTATGGCCATATACATCCAATTTAATGAACTACGGGCGCACCCTCTAATTTATAATTTGTAATATTGTACTTATCACTATAACGGCTATAACAATCGACATTGCGTCAAATTTACAAGCGTTTATCTATAACGGTTCAAGGGATAGGCTCACATAAGTAAATCTTCATCAATTATGGGACACCCTTTAATTTCTAAATTCAAATTATAAACTCGTTGATATAGCGGATTTAGCAATACAAGTCTCTTTTAAGTTTCATCGTTCTGTCTATAACGGTTCGAAAGTTTGGTCACATACACAAAATTACATTAGCTATTGGAGCACCCTTTAACTTCCAAATCCAAATTTATACTTGTTGTTATAGCGGACTTAGCTATACAGATTCGTTGTAAAATCTAAGCGTCTATCCACAACTGTTCAAAAGTATGGCCATATACATCCTATTTAATGAACTACGGGCGCACCCTCTAATTTATAATTTGTAATATTGTACTTATCACTATAACGGCTATAACAATCGACATTGCGTCAAATTTACAAGCGTTTATCTATAACGGTTCAAGGGATAGGCTCACATAAGTAAATCTTCATCAATTGTGGGACACCCTTTAATTTCTAAATTCAAATTATAAACACGTTGATATAGCGGATTTAGTAATACAGGTCTCTTTTAAGTTTAGCGTTCTGTCTATAACGGTTCGAAAGTTTGATCACATACACATAATTACATTAACTATTGGAACACCCTTTAACTTCCAAATCCAAATTTTATACTTGTTGTTATAGCTGACTTAGCTATAGAGGTTCAGTTGTAAATTTCAAGCATCTATCTACAACTGTTCAAAAGTATGGCCATATACATCAACTTTACTGAACTAATGGCGCACCCTTTAATTAATAATTTGTAAAATTATACTTGTCACTATAACGGCCATAGCAATCGATATTGCGTCAAATTTACAAGCGTTTATCTATATCAGTTCAAGAGATAGGCTCATATAAGTAAATCTTCATCAATTATGGGACACCATTTAATTTCTAAATTCAAATTATAAACTCGTTGATATAGCAGATTTAGCAATACAGGTCTCTTTTAAGTTTAGCGTTCTGTCTATAACGGTTCGAAAGTTTGATCACATACACATAATTACATTAACTATTGGAACACCCTTTAACTTCCAAATCCAAATTTTATACTTGTTGTTATAGCTGACTTAGCTATACAGGTTCGGTTGTAATTTCAAGCGTCTATCTACAACTGTTCAGAAGTATAGCCATATACATCCAATTTAATGAACTACTGGCGCACCCTTTAATTTGTAATTTGTAATATTATTCTTGTCACTATAACGGCCATAGCAATCTGAATTGCGTAAAATTTACAATAGTTTATCTATAACAGATCAAGAGATAGGCTCATATAAGTAAATCTTCATCAATTTTGGGACACCCTTTAATTTCTAAATTCAAATTATAAACTCGTTGAGTTAGCGGATTTAGCAATACACGTCTCTTTTAAGTTTCAGCGTTCTGTCTTTAACGGTTCGAAAGTTTGCTCACATACACAAAATTACATTAACTATTGGAGCACCCTTTAACTTCCAAATCCAAATTTTATACTTGTTGTTATAACGGACTTAGCTAAACAAGTTCGGTGTAAATTTCAAGCGTCTGTCTACAAGTATTCAACAGTATGGCCATATACATCAAATTTAATGAACTACTGGCGCACCCTTAATTTTATAATTTGTAATTTTATACTTGTCACTATAACGTTTATAGCAATCGAAATTGCATCAAATTTACAAGCGTTTATCTATAAGAGTTCAAGAGATAGGCTCATATTAGTAAATCTTCATCAATTATGGGACACCCTTTAATTTCTAAATTCAAATTATAAACTCGTAGATATAGCGGTTTTAGCAATACAGGTCTCCTTTAAGTTTAGCGTTCTGTCTATAACGGTTCGGAAGTTTGATCACATACACAAAATTACATTAACTATTGGAACACCCTTTAACTTCGAAATCCAAATTTTATACTTGTTGTTATAACGGACTTAGCTTTACAGGTTCGGTTGTAAATTTCAAGCATTTATCTGTAACTGTTCAAAAGTATGGCCATATACATCAAATCTAAGGACCTATTGGCGCACCCTTTAATTTATAATTTGTAATATTATACTTGTTACGGGCACAAATATAAAAAAGCAACATTCAGCCGAATTGTATAACCTCCTTCTTTTTAACCGACTTCAAAAAAAGAAGGAGGTTACACAATTCGGCTGAATGTTGCTTTTTTTATATTTGTGCCCGTAGAACTGAGTCATTTCTGATCCGAATTTTATTTATAATTAGAATTAGAATTTATAATTATATTCTTTCTACATTGATTGAAACTATCTTCATTTTATATTTTAGAGCTTATATTATTTAGACAATTTATAAAACACAGATTTTGATGATATTGTCTTATAAATAAAGTAAGACTTTTCGATAGATTAAAAATAGGGACATACGTGATCAAGATTAATGTTACCTCCTGCCGGTGAAGCCCTACATGACGGTGGTCTTACCACTGAGTGAAATACAAAGCGTCGACTTAGTAATTTCTCATCCGATTTTGAAAATTTTTGGTAATATGATAGATTATGCTTACAGATTAGTCCCGTTTTAAAAACAGCTCATAATCTTAAATATTAAAGGGTGTCCCCATACAACATACACATTTTTTACGTGTATTATGAACTCTAAAGGCCGATTCTGTAAAATTTAAAATTACTGCGTATTACTACAGCTCCCAAAAACAAAAAATTACACAAAAATAAATCCAAAAATTAAAGGGTGCAGCCATAATTGATGTAAATTTACTTATATGGGTCTATCTTTTGAACTGTTATAGACAAACGCTTGCAAATTGGACAGAATGTCGATTGCTATGAATATTATAGTAACAAGTATAATATTACAAATTATAAATTAAAGGGTGCGCCAATAGTTCATTAAATTTGATGTGTATGGCCATTCTTTTGAACAGTTGTAAGTAGATGCTTGAAATTTACAACCGAACCTGTATAGCTAAGTCCGCTATAACAACAAGTAGAAAGTTTAGATTTGGAAGTTAAAGGGTATTCCAATAATAAATGTAATTTAGTGTATGTGACCAAACTTTCGAACTGTTATACACAGAACGCTAAAACTTAAAAGAGACCTGTATTGCTAAATCCGCTATATCAACGAGTTTATAATTTAAATTTAGAAATTAAAGGGTGTCCCATAATTGATGAATATTAACTTACATGTATGAGCTTATCTTTTGAACCGTTATAGATAAAAGCTTGTAAATTTGACGCAATGTCGACTGCTATGGCCGTTATAGTGACAAGTATAATATTACAAATTATAAATTAAAGGGTGCGCCAGTAGTTTATTAAATTTGATGTATATGGCCATACTGTTGAGAAGTTGTTTATAATTTAAATTTAGAAATTAAAGGGTGTCCCATAATTGATGAACATTTACTTATATGAGCCTATCTCGTGAACCGTTATAGATAAACGCTTGTGAATTTTACGCAATGTCGATTGCTATGGCCGTTATAGTGACAAGTATAATATTACAAATTATAAATTAAAGGGTGCGCCAGTAGTTCATTAAATTAGATGCTTGAAATTTACAACCGAACCTGTATAGCTAAGTCCGCTATAACAACAAGTATAAAATTTAGATTTGGAAGTTTAAGGGTGTTCCAATAGTTAATGTAATTATGTGTATGTGATCAAACTTTAAAACCGTTATAGACAGAACGCTCAACTTAAAAGAGACCTGTATTGCTAACTCCGTTATAATTTGAATTTAGAAATTAAAGGGTGTCCCATAATTGATGAAGATTTACTTATATGAGCATATCTCATGAACCGTTATAGATAAACGCTTGTAAATTTTACGCAATATCGATTGCTATGGCCGTTATAGTGACAAGTATAATATTACAAATAATAAATTAGAGGGTGCACCAGTAGTTCATTACATTGGGTGTATATGGCCATACTTTTGAACAGATGAAATTTACAACGAACCTGTATAGCTAAGTCCGCTATAACAACAAGTATAAAATTTTGATTTGGAAGTTTAAGGATGTTCCAATTGTTAATGTAATTATGTGTATGTGATCAAACTTTAAAACCGTTATAGACAGAACGCTAAACTTAAAAGAGACCTGTATTGCTAACTCCGTTATATTTTGAATTTAGAAATTAAAGGGTGTCCCATAATTGATGAAGATTTACTTATATGAGCCTATCTCATGAACCGTTATAGATAAAGGCTTGTGAATTTTACACAATGTCGATTGCTATGGCCGTTATAGTGACAAGTATAATATTACAAATTATAAATTAAAGGGTGCGCCAGTAGTTCATTAAATTTGGTGTATATGGCCATACCTTTGAACAGTTGTAAATAGATGCTTGAAATTTACAACCGAACCTCTATAGCTAAGTCCGCTATAAAAACAAGTACAAAATTTGGATTTGGAAGTTAAAGGGTGTTCCAATAGCTAATGTAATTATGTGTATGCGATCAACTTTCGAACCGTTATAGACAGAACGCTTAACTTAAAAGAGACCTGTATTACTAAATCCGCTATATCAACGAGTTTATAATTTGAATTAAGAAATAAAAGGGTGTCCCATAATTGATGAAGATTTGCTTATATGAGCCTATCTCTTGGACCGTTATAGATAAAAGCTTGTAAATTTGACGCAATGTCGACTGCTATGGCCGTTATAGTGAGAAGTATAATGTTACAAATGATAAATTAAAGGGTGCGCCAGTAGTTTAATTGATTTGATGTATACGGCCATACTGTTGAAAAGTTGTAGATATAACAACAAGTATAAAATTTGGATTTGGAAGTTAAAGGGTGATCTAATAGTTAATGTAATTTTGTGTAAGTAATCAAACTTTCGAGCCGTTATAGACAGAACGCTAAACTTAAACGAGACGTGTTGCTAAAACCGCTATATCTACGAGTTTATAATTTGAATTTAGAAATTAAAGGTTGTCCCATCATTGATGAAGATTTACTTATATAAGCCTATCTCTTAATCTGTTATACATAAACGCTTGTAAATTTGACGCAATGTCGATTGCTATGGCCGTTATAGTGACAAGTATAATATTACAAATTATAAATAAAAGGGTGCGCCAGTAGTTTATTAAATTGGATGTATATGGCCATACTTTTGAACAGTTGTAGATAGATGCTTAAAATTTACAACCGAACCTGTATAGCTAACTCCGTTATAACAACAAGTATAAAATTTGGATTTGGAAGTTAAAGGGTGTTCCAATAGTTAATGTAATTTTGTGTATGTGATCAAACTTTTGAACCGTTATAGACAGAACGCTAAACTTAAAAGAGATTTGTCTTGCTAAATCTGCTATATCAACGAGTTTATAATTTGAATTTAGAAATTAAAGGGTGTCCCATAATTGATGAAGATTTACTTATATGAGCCTATCTCTTGAACCGTTATAGATAAACACTTGTGAATCTTACGCAAAATCGATTGCTATGGCCGTTATAGTGACAAGAATAATATTACATATTATAAATTAAAGGGTGCGCCAGTAGTTCATTAAATTGGATGTATATGGCTATACTTTGTAGATAGACGCTACAGTTGTAGATAGACGCTTGAAATTTACAACCGAACCTGTATAGCTAAGTCCGCAATAACAACAAGTATAAAATTTGGATTTGGAAGGTAAAGGGTGTTCCAATAGTTAATGTGATTTTGTGTATGTGATCAAACTTTTGAACCGTTATAGACAGAACGCTAAACTTAAAAGAGACCTGTATTGCTAAAACCGCTATATCAACGAGTTTATAATTTGAATTTAGAAATTAAATGGTGTCCCATAATTGATGAAGATTTACTTATATGAGCCTATCTCTTGAACCGTTATAGATAAACGCTTGTAAATTTGACGCAATGTCGATTGTTATGGTCGTTATAGTGACAAGTATAATATTACAAATAATAAATTAGAGGGTGCGCCAGTAGTTCATTACATTGGGTGTATATGGCCATACTTTTGAACAGTTGAAATTTACAAAGAACCTGTATAGCTAAGTCCGCTATAACAACAAGTATAAAATTTGGATTTGGAAGTTAAAGGGTGCTCTAATAGTTAATGTAATTTTGTGTATGTGACCAAACTTTCGAACCGTTATAGACAGAACGCTGAAACTTAAAAGAGACTTGTATTTTTTGAACAGTTGTATACAAACGCCTTAATTTTGGACAGAATGTCCACTACTTTAGTTGGTATAATAAGTATAAAAATGTTATATAATAAATTAAATAGTTGATATAATTTTATGTATATGGGCAAACTGTTCAACCGTTACAGACAGACAGTTAAATTTACACAGAACCTAATTGCTAAATCTACTGCAACAGCAAGTATATAATTTGAATTTGGAAATTAAAGAGTGACTCTATAGTTGCTGAAATTTGATGTATATTGCCAAACTAGTGAACAGTTGAAAAAGTATAATGTTTGGAGATATAAGTGTGTCCGAATAGTTAATGTAACCTTATTTATCTGGCCATACACTTGAGCTGTTATAGGCAGACAGATAAAATCTGTTTTGAAATCGGTTTTTGTTTGCAAGTATTAATTTGAAGTCGGTTAAAAAGAAGGAGGATACAATTCTGCTGAATGTTGATTTTTTTATATTTGTGCCTCCAGAACTCAGTCATTTCTGATCCGATTTTTTAAATTTTTGGTTACATGATAGATTAGGCTTACACATTGGTCTTGTTTTAAAAACAGTTCATAATCTTAAAAATTAAAGGGCGTCCCCATACAACATACATATTTTTTACGGGTATTATGAACTGTAAAGGGCGATTCTGTAAAATTTGAAATTACTGCGTATTACTATGGCTCCCAAAAACAAACAATTAAACAAAAATAAATCTAAAAATTAAAGGGTACCCCATAATTGATGTAAATTTAAATTTGGACAGAATGTCGATTGCTATGGCCGTTATAGTAACAAGTATTAATATTACAAATTTAAATTAAAGGGTGCGCCAATAGTTCATTAAATTTGATGTATATGGCCATACTTTTGAACAGTTGTGGATAGACGTTTGAAATTTACAACGAACCTTTTTAGATTTGGAAGTTAAAGGGTATTCCAATAATTAATGTAATTTAGTGTATGTGACCAAACTTTCGAACCGTTATAGACAGAACGCTGAAACTTAAAAGAGGCTTGTATTGCTAAATCCACTATATCAACGAGTTTATGATTTGAATTTAGAAATTAAAGGGTGTCCCATAATTGATGAATATTTACTTATACGAGCCTATCTTTTGAACCGTTTTAGACAAACGCTTCCAAATTGGAAAGAATGTCGATTTCTATGGCCGTTATAGTAACAAGTAATAATATTACAAATTTCAAAGTAAAGGGTGCGCCAATAGTTCATTAAATTTGATTTATATGGCCATACTTTGAACAGTGGTAGACAGACGCTTGAAATTTACAACGAACCTGTATTAGTAAGTCCGCTATAACTAAAAGTATAAAATTTTGATTTGGAAGTTAAAGGGTGTTCCAACAGTTGATGTAATTACAAGTGTGTGGCCGTACTTTTGAACCGTTGTAGACAGAACGCTGAACTTTAAAAGGGACCTATATTTGTAAGACCGCTATATTAAAGAGTACATAATTTGAATTTAGAAATTAAAGAGTGTCCCATAATTACTGTAGATTTACTAATATAGGCCTATCTTTTGAACCGTTATAGACAAGCACTTGTAAAATTGACGCAATGTCGATTGCTATGGCCGTTATAGTATCAGGTGATAATATTTATAATTATAAATTAAAGGGTGCACCAATAGTACATTTAATTTGGTATATGCCCATACTTTTAAACATTTGTAGACAGACGGTTGAAATTTACTAACTCCTCTATAACAACAAGTACAAAATTTGGATTTGGAAATAAACGGGTGTCCCAATAGTTGATATAATATGGTGTAAGTGGCAGGACTTTTGATTCATTATAGAGAGATAGCTGAAATTTACAAGGGACATCCGCTATAGCACGAAGCTTATAATTTAAATTTAGAAAGTAAAGGGTGTTTCCAAAACTAATGTAATTTGTTCTCTATGGCTGTATTTTTTGAACCGTTGTATACAAATACCTTACTTTTAGATAGAAAGTCCACTACTTTTTTTGGTATAATAAGAAGTATAAAAATGTTATATTATAAATTAAATAGTTGATATAACCGGATGTATATGGGCAAACTGTTAAACCGTTACAGACAGATGGTTGAAATTTACACAGAACCTGATTGCTAAATCTTCTGCAACAGCAAGTATATAATTTGAATTTGGAAAATAAAGACTGAAATTAAAACTGCAATTTAATGTATAATGCCAAACTATTGAACAGTTGAAAAAGTATACAATTTTGAGATATAAGTGTGCCCCAATAGTTAATGTAATAGGCAGACAGATGATATCTGTTTTAAAGTCGGTTTTTTTGAAGTCGTTTAAAAATGTCCGAAAGGGTTAAGTACTGGAGATTTCATAAAAACAGCTGTTCTAATTGATGTTCGAAAATATATTAGTATTGGTGTGGTTGCGATTTAAGTGTACCTTAATAAATTTATCTAAATTACTTTAAGGACAATATGAGTTCCGAACGTGTATGTTATAATCAACAAAATGAACAAAAATACTTTTTAAGTACTGATTATTCAGTACTTCAGCCTTTTCCTTCGAATATGCTAAATGCAATATCACTAATACAAAATCTATTTGTATTTCTTGGCTTTTGTTGTTTTTTTTTTAATTAATAAATATACATTGGATTGGAATATTCTTTGGATTCTCATAATCTCTAACCGTCCGTTTTTTTATTCGTTCTTGTTTTTAATTTCAGGTTTTTTTTTAAGAAATTAAAATAAGCAAGCCAGCTGCTGGCATATTGTTGTAATTATCTTTTGTTTGTTTATGTTTTGCATCGTACGTGCATCATATATTTTTACTTTTCGAACATAAGTTGGAAAAAAGCAAATCGCAAGCAAAACGCGTGAGTTTCAGAACATGTAAAACAAAAATTGACGTTGTCAGAACATGCCTGCAAATTTTATTTTTGTACAAGCCAAATTTTTAAAACTGCTTACAGAACTCTACAATTAGTATTTAAAAACATATTTTTAACCTGGCAATTCCCATAACTTTAATAATGAACAAAAAAGTCTAGTTTCGTCTAAAACTCTCGATGCAATTGGAACACCACAATCGGTATTCTTGTTTGGTGGTGTTCCATATTTTTGTAGGTAAGATATAACGACACCTCTGCGAAATTCACAGTAAGTCCAGCTATTACCACATTTTCTCTTAATAAGCGAAACGTTTTTTCAAGCAGCGTCTAGTCCAAATGCAAAGAGAGGAAACAACCATTTTTTCCACGTAAAGCTACTCTCATAGAATCAACATTCTCATCAAATCGGTCTTCACCACCCATATACTTGTACATTTTTACAAGTGCTGGGCGATCGACTTGCATCTTTGTCCTTTTCTTGTTGATTACACCAATACGATCAACTTTTGTTATTGGTATCAACAAATGACAGAAGCGATGCTGTTGTCTTGCCACTTTGCTACAATTATTTCCTTAGATGCTTTCTAATGCAGCTCTTCAATAGGCTTCATTCGCATTTCTTTACTGTTTAGAAGATTGCTATTTTCAAGTCGATTTTCTCTAATTGTTCCTGTACCGCCAATGTTAAGATCGTATAAATAATTGAGCAAAGGCAGATTAGTAAAGAAATACCCATATACAGGTTGAAAAGTCCTAGTTCCTGTGGTAATCTTGAGTGTAGCTCTAAAACAACCACCACAGCTAGCCCATAATCTGATCGTAACTTTAAGGTTGAACCACTTACTCCTTGGTAGAGTTCACAATTTACAAGATATCCTTATGCTGTAGCGGCTGACCAAATATTATATTCAAATTGTATTGGCTTTGCCGTGTATATGCTGCTTTGTGCTATGTCTTCCAAAATACGGCAGAATGGTTTCATCAACTAAAACGTGAGAAAACCCGGCCTTTTCAAAACTTGCAGTAAAGTTTTCAGTAAGCAACTCAAAGTATTTGCAAATCTTGGCAAATTTATCATTTTGTGGCAGTGTGGTATTGTCACACAAATGCAGATATTGCTCTATTTCAAAGAAGCGGTTTCGTCTCATGCTACTAGATACCAAACCATTTAGGTATCCACTTTTTTCTCCCAAAACATTCTTATATATTTGAGTGTCATGTATCCATCAGTAATAGCACAGCTATATAAACACTTATTTCGTGCTCTGTCACATTGTGTGATTCCTCTGTAGGGCATGCAGGTTGCTCATATCAGCTATAAGATGTATTATATCATCGCTCTACATATACTCAAAGCAATCAGTGACCCTGCCATCTTCGTGAATGGTTCCTAGAATATCTTCGTAGCACTCACCTTTACCACATGAAGAGAAAACAAAGTGGTGTTTACCCACTTTTTTACGCAAGATTTCTTCTTCTTCGGAGTAGGTTCATGGGCTTCATGAGCATCAATTAAAACTTCATAATTTTTATTGGGAGGTCTAGTTTGCACTTTCACTTCTGAACGCAATATCCGACTGAAAGGTGAACGAAATTGGATTCAGTTCCGTCCCCACTATCACATCTCCATCTTCAGGAGGAAACAATATGATGTCACCAGGATCATCATCCGCTTCTAGCATTTCCACTATTTCGTTCAAGTTTAATGTACGTGAACACATCCTTATCAAGCTACTTTTTAGATAATAATAGAGAGTCAGTGTTAAAGGTTCTAGTATAAATAATGGGAGTTCATGTAGTTCTTCGTAAGGCTGGTGCAGGCAAATTGCCTGCTACTTGTCAACTTTATGTGGGGTTAGTGTGCATTTAATATTTTCGTTTTTTTATTTTTTGATAGGTACATGTATCCGTAAGCAATTGGGTTTCGTTTTTTTTTTTTTATTTTTATAATATAATATAATTCTTGCAAAAAAAAAAACCCGATATCAAAACAGATTTCATCTATCAGCCTATAACAGCTCAAGTGTATGGCCAGATAAATAAGGCAACAAACTTTATATTTGTTCAACTGTTTAATAGTTTGGCAATATACAGCAAATTGCAGGAACTATAGGGTGACTCTTTAATTTCCAAAAGTCAAATTATATACTTGCTGTTGTAGTAGATTTAGCAATCAAGTTCTGTGTAAATTTCAACCGTCTGTCTGTAACGGTTCAACAGTTTGCGCATATACATCAGATTATATCAACTATTTAATTTATAATATAACATTTATATACTTCTTATTATACCAAATAAAGTAGTGGAGATTCTGCCTAAAATTAAGATGTTTTAATACAACGGGTCAAAAACTACGGCCATATAGGACAAATTACATTAATTTTGGTGTTCCCAAAATTTTACTTTACTTTCTAAATTCAAATTATAAGCTTCTTGTTATAGCGGACTTAGCTGTCTGTCTATAAGGGTTCAAAAGTCCATATTATATCAACTATTGGGACACCCGTTTATTTCCAAAACCAAATTTTATACTTGTTATTGTAGAGGAGTTAGTTATACAGGTTCTTTGTAAATTTTAAACGTCTGTCTACAACTGTTTCAAATATGGCCATATACCAAATTAAATTAACTATTGGTGCACCCTTTTATTTATAATTTTAAATATTATAAGCTGTTACTATAACAGCCATAGCAATCGACATTGCATCAAATTTACAACCGCTTGTCTATAACGGTTCAAAAGATAGGCCTATATAAGTAAATCTATAGTAGTTATGGGACACCTTTTAATTTATAAATTCAAATTATAAACTCGTTAATATAGCGTTCTGTTTATAACGGTTCAAAAGTACTGGCACACAATTGAAATTACATCAACTATTGGAACACGCTTTAACTTCCAAATCCATATTTTATACTTGTTGTTATAGCGGACTTACCAATACAGGTTCGTTGTAAATTCCAAGCGTCTGTCTATAACTATTAAAAAGTAGGGCAATATACATCAAATTAAATGAACTATTGGGGCACCCTTTAATTTTAATTTTAATACTTGTTACTATAGCGGCCATAGCAATCGACATTCTCTCCAATTTGCAAGCGTTTGTCTATATCGGTTCAAAAGATAGGCCCATATAAGTAAATCTTCATCAATTCTGGGCCACCCTTTAATTTCTAAATCCAAATTATAAACTCGTTGATATAGCGGATTTAGCAATAAAACCCCTTTTAAGTTTCAGCGTTCTGTCTATAACGGTTCAAAAGTTTGTTCACATACACAAAATTACATTAACTTTTGGAACAACCTTTAACTTCCAAATCCAAATTTTATACTTGTGGTTATAGCGAGCTTAGCAATACAGGTTCGTGTTGAATTTCAATCCTCTGTCTACAACTGTTTAAAAGTATGGCCATATACATCAAGTTTAATGAACTATTGGCGCACCCTTATTTTATAATTTTTAATATAAATACTTGTTACTATAACGGCCATAGCAATCGACATTCTGTCCAATTTGCAAGCGTTTGTCTATTACGGTTCAAAAGATAGGCCTATATTAGTAAATTTACATCAATTATGGGGGCACCCTTTAATTTTCAGATTTATTTTTGTATAATTTGTTGTTTTTGGGAGCTATAGTAATTCGCAGTCATTTTAAATTTTACAGAAGTGCCCTTCAAAATTCATAATACCCATAAAAAATATATATGTTGTATGGGGACACCCTTTAATTTTTAAGCTTTGGAGCCTTTTTTTAAAACGGGACCAATCTGTAAACATAATCTATTATATTACCAAAAATTTTCAAAATCGGATCAGAAATGACTGAGTTCTGGAGGCACAAATATAAAAAAAGCAACATTCAGCCGAATTGTATAACCTCCTTCTTTTTTTGAAGTCGGTTAATAAAATAAAGAAAGTTTCAATCAATATAGAAGAAATATAATTATAAATATTACTGTTTATATTCCACTTGTTAAATGTTGAAGAATATCAAAATAATGAAATTCATTTTATATTTTAACTTTATAAGGCAATATCCTCAAAATGAAAACAATGAAATTCATATGTATCAAATATTGCTTTGCTTTATAAAACTTTAAAACTTAAACGGCGGCAATAACGTATACATTATTTAAATAAACAAGAGTCTTCTAATCAACATAAAAGTATTTTTAAAACAATTAACGAGTTTCGCTCTTTCCCTATTTTTAATCTATCGAACAGTCTTATTTTATTTATAAGGCAATGTCATCAAAATCTGTGTATTATAAATTGTCTAAATAATATAAGCTCTAAAATAAAAAATGAAGATAGTTTCAATTATTGTTTATTTACTTAAATTTGCTTTATTCTTTTAAATTAAAGTTCATTACATTTTTTCTTATTTTGTACCACTGTATTTTTATCATATTTTATTACAAAGTGGCACACTGTTCATATTCTTGTTACATATCCCGTTAGTTTTTATACTTGTTTGTTACTTAAATTCTTTAATTAGTATGTTTTGTTGTTGTTAAAAAGAATGCATTTACTTGAATTGTATACTAATATGCATACATATTAATATTGTTTTTGTAATTTAAATACAAATCAGAAAAGAAGTTGAATAAGTACATTGGAAGTGTCAAAGAATGTATGTAAATTTGCTAAAATACATAGGTAATGTTATTTAAGGTAAAAAAGAATACTTTTAATATTAATAAAATTAATATCATTGTCAATAGCCTTTCTCTTTCTATTGGTGTTAAATTGTTGTCTTCTTGCTTTTGGGGTCGATGTGGTTTTCTGTTTGGATGGTGATAGTGTTTCGTATAAAATTTCCGGTGAAAGTTGCAAATCATCGTTTTCTATATACAGTTTGTAAAAAAAGTGTTTTCAAAACTAAAGAAAATTAAAAACTTTAAGATAAACCTTTGTTTTTAGGTAAAATATATAACATTTATTATTAGTTTTTTTTATTTACATTGTTTTAGATGTTTCTAAACACATTTCACAAGAAAAAACTAAATTTATTTCAATAACAAAAAAAAAATTGTAACTAAAAAAAATACTTCACTTTGCACGCTGTAAAATAAATGTTTTCAAAATTATATCTTAAATAAAAAAATTGTTTCTTTATGCCTAAAAAAAAAGATTTTTTGCTGCTAATACTTTGTATGTCCTCCTTTAGCATCAATTACAGCTCCTTATCGTTTACACATTGAATGGATCAGTTTTGGTATGTCGTAATCATCGGGTATTTTTTCCCACTCTTCTTTTATAAATCTTATTAATTCTGCTTTGTTTTTCGGGGACCTTTTTCCGACTTTTTTCTTTAGGTGGACCCACAAATTTTCTATTGGGTTTAGGTCGGGGCTTTGTGCCGGGGTATCAATTACTTTCCTGCAATTACATAGCAACCAGGATCTGCAAACGTACGATTTATGTTTTGGGTCATTATCTTGGTAAAATTTATATTTTAATTTTGCGGGATTTTCTGGATCAACAAAGCCGAATTTTTGAGCACTGGCAGTCAACTCGTTTCTTAAAATGTCCAGATAGACTTCCTTCGTCATCACATCTTCTAAAATCTTTAGTTCGCCAACACCCTTGGATGAAATGCAACCCCACACCATTACAGATAATTTACCAAATTTTACCGTGGGTATTATATTTTTGTTTTCTAAAGCCGCCAGGGGTTTGCGCCAAACTTTTTGAGGTCCATCATGATAGTAAAGCATTATTTTAGTCTCGTCGCAAAAAATTACATCATCCCAGTACTCCGGAGGAAAAGAAATATGCTCAATGGCAAATTTATATCGTTTTTCAATATTTAGCGCGGAGAGCAGAGGTTTTTTCCTGGCGACTCTTGAAGAGTATTTATGGCTCTGCAGAACGTTTCGAACCGTCTGATGGGATATACTTATATCACATTCACGATTGATCTGAAGTGCAATTCCCCTAGTGCTGGAATGTGGATTGTCGTCAATAATTTTCAAAATTTTTCGTTCAATGCGCCGATCTACTTTTCTTGGTCTGCCTGGTATTGGTTGTGGTTCAAGTCTTCCTTCTTTTTCTGCACGGTTTATAACATTATATACTGTCCTTAGATTAAGGGAGAACATTTCCGCAATTTCTTTGTGAGTCTTTCCTTTATAGTAATTGAAATACACTAGCTGTGTAATATCTTTGCTTAGTCGTTTTCCTGGCATTGTGTATTTTTAACTGTGTGATTACTTGTTGCTTGTACAGGAGAAATTTCAAGAATAAATGCTACCCACAATACTTACCATGCTTAAAAGGAACTTACATTCAATAAATGTGCAAAAAAATAACAGATCTTCTTTGCTTTTGGTTTTTTGAAAACATTTTTTTTACACCATTCAAAGAAAGTAAAGTTATTTTTAGCATTGTTGTTGTTATGTTTATTATTATTAATTCAAAGTGTCGGCGCCTTTTTGTCGCCAGCGTACAGGAAAACAGTTGCATAGAAAAAAAAATTCAAAGAAAATGATTTTGTTGTTGTTGTTCATTATTTAAATAGAAATTCCTAAAATTTTCTAGCTTTGAAAACATTTTTTTTACAAACTGTATATTATTTTTTCCAAAACGTCTGGTGTGTGTTTGTTCTGTGTTTGCTTGGAACTGGTGGGTGTTACAAGTGCAACTTTCATTGATGCTCTGGGAGGTGTTATTGCAACCTTTTTGTAGGAAGATGGTAAGCCCAAAACATTACCACTTGGTGCTGCGGCTGATGACAGATGGCACATTCTGTCTATATGTAATTCTAGTTGCGTCAAATTACTCACTGAGCATAGGCCGCCACCAGTTCCGTGAATACTTTTATTATTTTCACTAATTTTTTTCTTTACTCTGCACTTTTGATCTTGCCATACCTAATATGTATAGAAATTCGTTTACCATTATGCACAAAGTTTGAATTGAAAAACACTGTCTTACAATACTTTTTCCAGTCCAAGGCTGTTCTTTTTGGAGGCCCCAAGGAATTTAATTGCTTAGCCACATTGCACCACGTTTCTCTTACCGCCATCTTGCTGCTCCCAAACGTTGGACTGCATGTTGCGACCTGGGAATGTTTATCCATTAACTCCACCAGCTTTTGGAATTGAGTTACCGTAGTTTTCTTTATGCTATGATTACAAATTATTTGTATTTTAAAATTGATTTCATTCATGAGTACTTACTATTTTTTATCACTTGATTCCATTTTTAAAAGTTATTGTTTCTTTACACAATTTAAAATAATTTTACTATAATCTTGCTAATTAATTTTTTTTTATTGTTTAGATTTGACATTAATGACATTTGGATTTGCAATAGAGAACACACAAAGAGCACAAAAATACGACTATTTACGTTTTTCACTCAATAAAATTTTACAGCTGTTTTATAGAACACAAAAGCAAAATAAAATACTCATTTTGACAATTTTTTTGAGTTACTCGTGTTATGGAACTATGCCATAAGTATTTTGTAATTGGTAAATCAAAATTATTTTGTTATTTATTTAATATTAAAATTTTATTCAAATACAATTTTAGTGCAGCAATATACACATATATACCTGTATAAACATATATGTATGTATATAATTATATATGTATATAAATAATAATTTATATATTATTCTTTTTTGTGTTTAGTAATTAATACGGCAATTTTTCATGAAACTAGCATGAAATTTTTGTTTGTTTGTGAAGCAGGAGGAGTAAGCAATATGGTATTGCTTAGGTTTTGAGGAGATATTACCGTTGCTAATGTTTACTTTTAGATAATGCATACCGCTGTAACATAAATAGAAAATTCAGAAAAAAATGCCTCAAAGACCATATTTGTTTGCCAAACAAATTTGTTTTTAAATAAAACTATAATTTCCAAAACTCTACCTATAAAAACTTTGTTTACCTAACGTTGTCAATGGAAAATTTTGCCGCAAAACTAGGTTCCCAAATTATTTTCTATATGTGTAAAATGTTGAGGCAACAAAGATTTCCTATAAAAGTTGTGCAATAGGTTTGTAATTTTAAAATATTTATTTTTTTCAAGATTTATATATTAAACATACATAAGTATATTTTTAATTTTTTTAGATTTGCGATCAAAATATGGTTATTACATACGTAGATGCAAGACACCCCGGGGCAAACCATGACGCTTTTGTGTGAGACCAGAGCGCTGCAAATCATTTTTTTTAAACTAATTATGCGAATGGAAAACGGAATACATGGATTCTTGGTAATACATACAATAATTTCGTTGAGTTAATATTTAAGTTAATATTTTTATTATCATAATTTTTAAATATAGGTGATTCTGGCTATAAATTACAACCTTTTTGATGACATCTTTCAGAAGTTCAACAAATGATCTTGAAAGAAAATATAACGAGAAGCATTGTAGAATTAAAAACGTCATTAAAAGGTGCAATGGCGTCCTAAAAAATCGTTTCAGGAGCATAATAGAGTCAAGAGGATTGCATTATAGCCCAAAAAAAACAACAAGCATTGTTAACGCTTGTTGTATTTTGCAAAATATCTGCATTTTCTACAAAAACAATTGGGAGAGTTGTAGCAACGAAACTTGGGAGCCTACACATATGGATGGTGATGATGATGAATTCGCTGATACACTCACCGAAGTATCAATTGCTAGAGCAACAAGAACATTTTATTTAACAAAACATAAAATATTAATTCATTTAAATAAATTTAAACAACGGGAATTTTTTAAATTATATTAATTTTCAAAAATTCTTTTTTTCGTGCTATTTTCCTGATTTATTATTTAAATCACCGATATTGATTATTGAGGGTCAAAGCACGTCTTGATGACCATTTCGTTATCGCTTACTTAACTCTTCAGAAAACTTCTGACAAACATTTTAAATAAACTAAAGATTTTTGCCCAAACAATAAAACAAAGACAAAAATCAAAGTTTAAGCAAAAACAACAATAACCAATAGTAATACCATTTTTCTTTCTCTGCTGTATAAGGCAGAATTTTTTTCGGCTCTTTTATACAGTTGAAAGAGGATGAAAAATAAAAAATCACAAAACACTACGATAATTTAATAAATAATAAATAACTCTTTTTCCGCTATGGTGAACAAAGAATGCTCTTTTGTTATAAGTTCCTAACGTAGTGATACCACTCAGGTATCCGTCACGTCATTGGTGGTACCTCACTTATCCAATAACCTCCCCTCTCAAACCTACGATGACTCACGTTTTTAAAATTTACTTACGATTCCACTAGCTGATCTAACTTTCCACACTAATTCTAAAATCAACATCCTTATTGGTGGTTATATTTTTCCTTTGATTATGTTACCAGGTCTAGTAAGAAATGTATGCAGTTATTTAATAGCCTACGAAACCATCTTCGGATGGATTCTAACGGATACTTCAAGCACAGCGGCTTCCAAAACTGTCGGTGTATCACATTTTTGTGAAGGGTCTCTTGATAAGGAGATTTCTCGTTTTTGAGAGGTGGAGAATCTTCCCAGGAAGAACATTTTTTTATCCTCCGATCAGTTTTGCGAAGATTTATAAACAAAACTACAGAAAGGGATCCCAATGGTCAATACGTAGTCTCACTTCCGTTTAAAGAAGGATATCCTGTGAACATGATTCTAGGGCACTCTAGAAATAGTGCCTTAGCCAAATTCTTTCGCAATGAGGCTAGGCTACTTTGTAATCTAGACTTAAAATTGGTGGTTTCAGAATATGTCGAATCAGATCACATGTTTAAACTCTCCGCTTCGAAATCGAATGATCTAAATTATTGTATGCCTCATCATGCCGTCATCAAGCCTGACAGTACTACCACGAAGGTGCGAGTTGTATTCAACGCGTCATCTTTGTCTTCGAATTGTGTAAGCTTGAACGATGCTCTCCACGCTGGTAATCCTTATTTTAAAGTGGAGATTATATAGATATGTATTCAATGTTGATATTCAAAAAATGTATCGACAGATCCTTGTCAATGCTAAGCATTACAATTTTAAAGAATCCTTTTCCGAAGTGATCCGTGTCGAAATATTTCTGATTATGAACTCAAAACTGTGACGTTTGAAGTAAACCGCGCTCCATACTTAGCGGATGATGTAGCTGCACAATACCCTTTGGCTAGTAAGATTCTTCGACATCGCTTGCCCATTTAATTGAAGAGGCTATAGAATATCGTGAAAAACTTATCCTTGCTCGCTAAACCTCCTTGCTCATGGTTCACTTTCGTGGCAAATCGAGGTTCTAAAATCACAAACTCTTCTATATGGAGTCACATCAGCTCGGAATTCAATACCACGGACCTAGATAAATAATAAACGCCGAACTAATTCAAAAATCAAAGGAAATATTGTTCAAGCATATTTAAATAAATAATATTAAACTTACATACCAGAGAACTGCAAGAGTGTCTATTTTTAATACTCTACGTATACTCATCTAAAATGCCACCGCATTTCTTTTGTGCAAGTATTTACTATACCCATTCCATTTGAGTATTGATAAGTTTAAGTGTCTAGCATACTCAAGTAAAATGTTTGCGATGCTGGCTTTACTTTATTCGTACTTATACTCACACCAAACACCAAGAGAGAGATTTTAACATGTGTAGTCAGAGGAAAACTGATTTATCAGATCAGAATTATTAAATCAAACACAATATCAAAAGTCGCCAATGTCTAAATTAGCTAACATACATACTTCTTTAAAATTATGAAAGTTTGTTTAATATATAACAGAAAATAAATTTAATAGAACCCGTAAAATTCGCCATATTTTCATTTGTTAAAAACACAACAAAAGTTTACTAATAACTCAAGACGAGTTCATTGTTTATTATATTACGTTTTTGTTAGGGTTTTTTTAAGTCGCACAGGATAGTGTACAAAAGCCGTTCCTTTAAGCGGTTTTTATTGCATTTTATTCATTAAATATGTGTTGTATTTCATACCTACGAAAACGGTTGTTGTCTGTTTTTCTGCTTATAATGTTTAAGCAATAGATTTCATCAAATTTTGTTTTTTTTTTTTTTTATTGTTTATAAATAGATCTGCATACAATGCAGTATTTCACAAAACGGCAGTAAAAAACTTTAATAGAGTAAAAATGTGGCAACGTTGCTTACAAATAAAGAGAATTTAAAAATTCAACTATTTAATTTATATTATAACATTTATATACTTCTTATTATACCAAATAAAGTAGTGGACATTCTGCCTAAAATTAAGGTGTTTGTATACAACGGGTCAAAAAATACGGCCATTAAGGACAAATTACATTAATTTTCGGAACACCCTTTACTTTCTAAATTCAAATTATAAGCTTCTTGTTATAGCGGACTTAGCTGTCTGTCTATAAAGTTTCAAAAGTCCGGCCACATACAGCATATTATATCAACTATTGGGACACCCGTTTATTTCCAAATCCAAATTTTATACTTGCTGTTGTAGAGGAGTTAGTAATACAGGTTCTTTGTAAATTTTAATCGTCTGTCTACAACTGTTTAAAATATGGCCATATACCAAATTAAATGAACTATTGGTGCACCCTTTAATTTATAATTTTAAATATTATAAGCTGTTACTATAACCGCCATAGCAATCGACATTGCATAAAATTTACAACCGCTTGTCTATAACGGTTCAAAAGAAAGGGCTATATAAGTAAATCAAGTAATTATGGGACACCCTTTAATTTATAAATTTAAATTATAAACTCGTTCATATAGCGTTCTGTCTATAAAGGTTCAAAAGTACGGGCACACACTTGAAATTACATCAACTATTGGAACACCCTTTAACTTCCAAATCCATATTTTATACTTGTTGTTATAGCAAAAAGTAGGGCAATATACATCAAATTAAATGAACTATTGGGGCACCCTTTAATTTTAATTTTAATACTTGTTACTATAACGGCAAGCGTTTGTCTATAACGGTTCAAAAGATAGGCCTATATAAGTAAATCTTCACAATTATGGGCCACCCTTTAATTTCTAAATTCAAATTACAAAACTCGTTGATATAGCGGATTTAGCAATACAACCCCTTTTAAGTTTCAGCGTTCTGTCTATAACGGTTCAAAAGTTTGGTCGCATACACAAAATTACATTAACTTTTGGAACACCCTTTAACTTCCAAATCCAAATTTTATACTTGTGGTTATAGCGAGCTTAGCAATACAGCAATACAGGTTCGTGTTAAATTTCAATCCTCTGTCTACAACTGTTTAAAAGTATGGCCATATACATCAAATTTAATACACTATTGGCGCACTCTTTAATTTATAATTTGTTATATAAATACTTGTTACTATAGCGGCCATAGTAATCGACATTCTGTCCAATTTGCAAGCTCATATTAGTAAATTTACATCAATAATGGGGGCACGCTTTCATTTTTAGATTTATTTTTGTATAATCTTTTGTTTTTGGGAGCTATAGTAATAAACAGTCATTTTAAATTTTACAGAAGTGCCCTTTAAAATTCATAATACCCATAAACAATATGTATGTTGCTTATATTCGACTTGTAAAATGAGGAAGAATATCAAAATAATGAAATTTATAAGGCAATATCAGCAAAATCAAAACAATTAAGTTCATGAAAACAATGAAATTCATATTTATCAAATATTGCTTTGCTCTATAAAACTTAAAAACTTAAACGGCGGGAATAACGTATACATTATTTAAATAAACAAGAGTATTCTAATCAATATAAAAGTATTTTTAAAACAATTAACGAGTTTCGGTCTGTCCCTATCTTTTCCCCCCCGGGGGCACCAAGAGTCTGGTTGATCTAACCACGGTGCTGACGAGGGTCCATGGGGGTTTAGGGGGAACCAATCCCCCGGTGTTGCAGGCACCGAAGCTGATAGACAGTTGGGTACTGTCGTGGTTTGCTACCAGTTTCCTCTTGATAATAATTTTATTAATAACTTAAAAAACAATTAACGAGTTTCGGTCTGTCCCTATATTTTCATTCGCTGTTTGATTGTTGAAACGTACAGACGTGTTTACGGACAATTAATAAATTGTAAGTAAAAAACAAGTGTTTAAACAGTGATAGTGCGTTAGACAAGGAAAAAAAAGACAAGAAATTTGCAATTAATAAAAGTAAAAAGTTAAAAGTGAGACAGCTAAAAATTGAGACTCCGCTGGACAAAAACCTTCAGGGTCAAACTCCGGCGGGAAGGTCAATGTCTTAGTGAATGAAAATAAGTGTTGCCGGACTGAAAGTTGAAAAGTGTCTTTAATAGAACACTGTTGTTTCGGTGCGTGACCGTGCTTTCGCGGAAATTAACCGGTAGAGGTCGCGCGGTATAATAAGAACATTTCTCACCATACGCAGGCAGTCTGATAAGGTAGGTGGAAACCTTTTTGTGTCTATTGATTTTTGAATTGTGGTTGACTTGGCACCGGAGCCTGCGGTAAAACGCAAGCCGAGGGCGAAAGGCGATGCCAGTGACGTAACTACAGATGTTGTACCTGGGCCGGTTCAATCGGGTGGTCGCAGGGTGCGGCACACGGACACTGAGCTGTCCAGTACGAAAGGTGAGGCGATGGCTCGCAAAAGGTATAAGCCTGGCTCGCCTAAGGCAAAGAGGGCTGCTGCTGCTGTTTCGGCCAACGTTGTCAGGCGTGATTCGGTCGATGTCGTATCGATGGTGGATGACACTGAAGGCGGAGTTGTATCTGCGGCTGCTGTTGCTTCGGCGGCTGATGGTGGGAACAGCCTGTCGGAACGGAGGTCTAGGCGATTCCATCGGATCTACAAAAGACGTGTTGAACAGGTTAAGGAGGAGGAGTGGAGGGACTTTGATCAGGAGAATAGGGACGATCCTTGGGGTAAAGTTTACCGCATTTGTAGGGGTAGGGACAGGGGGCTTTTTTTGGAATCCTTACATGTTGACGGTGCAGGGCTTTGCTCCTGATAAGGTGCGGAGTAATACGCGCTCTTATCGGGGTATCAGTCGCCTCCCAGTACTTGGAAAACTACTTGAGAGGATAGTGGTGGCGCGACTGAAGGAATGCGACAGCGAGGGCCTTTCTGAGTACCAGTTTTGTTTTAGGGAGGGGAGGTCCGTTGAAGATGCGTGGCTGCATGTTAGGCGTTGTGTGAGTGACTCTTCGACTAGATACGTTCTTGGTCTATTTGTCGATTTTAAGGGTGCGTTTGACCACCTCCTGTGGGCCCAGTTCTTGCCAGAATACGTAATGTAGGCTATCGGGAGCTGGCCTTATAGGAGAGTTACTTCAGCGACAGGAAAGCTTGTGTGGTTGGGGCCGGCGATACGGTTTGGAGGGATGTCGTCCGTGGTTGTCCACAGGGGTCCATCTGTGGTCCACTTGTTTGGAACCTCATGATGGATCCCCTGTTGCGGCAGCTCGGCGGCCTCTCCTTCAGGCTGTGTGCATATGCGGATGACCTGCTTATTCTTATAGAAGGTCAGTCTCGTGCTGAACTGGAGAGAATGGGTAATCAGGCCACGCGCATTGTTTGTGAATTGGGTGCTGGCGTCGGTGTCGATGTAGCTACGGACAAGACTGTGATGATGCTGCTGAAAGGCAGGATATCTCAGGCTCGTCCACCATGCATACGTGCTGGCAACAGAAGTCTCAGTTATGTGACACAGGTCAAATACCTGGGACTGATGGTGGCGGAAAGAATGAACTTTTTAGTTCATCCTGTCTATGTGAGGGACAAGCTAAGTGGCGTTGTGGGTAATGTTAGACGTATCCTTAGGAGTGACTGGGGCCCAAGCAGGGGTGCTAGTCGTACCATATACGGCGGCTGTTTGTTGCATGAGCGGCATATGGTTCGCCTGTTTGGTACGAACTAGTTATGTCTGCCGTTGGCCGAAACAAGGTGTTACCTTGTCAGAGGGTGGCTTTGCTCGCTTGCATGCCAGTTTGTCGGACTGTTTCAACGAATGCTCTTTAGGTCTTGCTAGATGTTGCCCCCCTTGACTTGGAAGTGCTAAGTCGTATTATCGCTTTCAAGATCAGACGGGGACTACCGCTTCTCGGACATGATTGGCTTAGTGCTGGTGATTTGGTAGATGCTGGATCGGAGACGATCAAGAGGGATCTGAATGAGCGTCTTGTTCTTTTCTGGAGGGGTGCTGCAGCTTAGGTTTTTGCGACGGTCCCCTCTTATAGTTCCTTGGAGCTGTAAGGGCGGGGGGTCGTTGTTCTACTTGGCTGGCAGTACGCAGCATTTCTGGAAGAATTCGTTGTGAAATGGGCTATAATTGCTGAACGTTTGGACTTGTCGCCGGTCACCAGTCGCGAGTTGTTTGGAACTCAACTGGTAGTAACTTCGGCTACGAAGTCTGACCGGAGAATTAATTCTGGTACCACGGGTGTCAGGAGCCCCTGGAACTTCGGTTTCAGCCTGACAATGGTGCGGCCCTCGGGGAGCTTCGTGGTGGCTGTGGTTTAAACCCAAAACGCGGGAAGAACGCAAGCTCGGTGTGAAGTTGCATCGCAACCGGGTGTCGAGACCCATAGATCGACAGGAGTTTTAGATAGGCTCCGCTCCAAACCAAGGGGGAAAACATGTCCAAATGCTTGAATTTGAATTGGTACTCATGTTTCGGCATGGGGGCGTTGGTAGACGCATTGTATCTACCCGGTGGTTGGACCACTGTAGCTTGGGCCGTATCGGCAGGCAGCCGCAATCCAGATCACATCTGTCCCTATCTTTAATCTATCGAACAGTCTTATCTTATTTATAAGGCAATATCATCAAAATCTGTGTTATAAATTGTCTAAATAATATAAGCTCTAAAATATAAAATGAAGAAAGTTTTAATCAACATAGAAAGAATATAATTATAAATATTACTGTTTATATTCGACTTGTAAAATGGTGAAGAATATCAAAATAATGAAATTCATTTTATATTTTAACTTTATAAGGCAATATCATCAAAATCAAAACAATGAAATTCATCAAAACAATGAAATTCATAAGTATCAACTATTGCTTTGCTTTATAAAACTTAAAAACTTTAACGGCGGCAATAACGTATACATTGTTTAAATAAACAAGAGTCTTCTAAACAATATAACGATATTTTTAAAACAATTAACGAGTTTCGCTCTGTCCCTATCTTTTCCTTTTGTTCGCTGGGTATGGTTGTATACGGTAGTGTATTTATAAAGGTATTTTTTTCGGTGTGCGATAAAAGTGGAATTTTGTGCGAATAAAAATTAAATTTTTATATAGAGCGAAACAGAAAAATCTGACGGTTCAGAATCTGTGAAAATTTTCAAAATCGGTTGACGGGTGCCAGAAATATAATCGGATTATATTTCTGCATTGTGGATGACAATAACGTTGTTGAAAATACACAAGTACATACAGTTTCACTGTTTGATAAAAACACGCGGTAGTGTTGTTGTTGTTTTTGAGACTCCGCTGGCAGGTTGTCTCAGTTTCAAGGGCAAATTCCGGCGCGAAGGTTAAATTCCTTAAAATCGTTGCTACCACAGTGCGTTTTTGTGGTTTTTAGACGTTTCGGGATTTTTTGGCGATTTTCCGTTTTTGGCGATTTTTGGTGTTGCCACTTCCGGGGAAGTGCCGGGGAAGTTCTGGGATTTTGGGGATTTTTGTCCCAGTTTTTGGGAATCTCCAAGCCTGATTGTTGACTTTGCTATGTCGGTGTGTGTCTCGACTACACGACATGTTGCTGGTATTTTTGTTTGCAAGGTAGGTGACACCTTTGTATTTTATTGTTATTTTTGGATTTGGTGGCCGATATGGCACCGGGGCCGGCTTCTTAACGTAAGCCGAGGGCGAAGGGTGACGCTAGTGACGTTACCACGGACGACGTGCGTGGACCGCCGCCGTTGGGTTTGCCAAACGTGCGCCACACGGATAGTGAGCTGTCGAGCACGGAAGGTGACATGAGGCAGGAGAAGAGGTATAAGCCTAGTACGCTGCAGACTAGACGTGCTGCTTCTGCCGCTGCTGCTGATGTCGTTGCTGCCAAGGCTGCTGCTGTTTCTGATGTAGCAAGGCGTGTTTCTGACGAGATGTTCTCAATGGAGGATGACAGGGAGGAGGAAACCGTTACTGCCGCTGTTGTAACTACGGTGCCCACTCCATCGGAGAGGAGGTCAAGATCGAAGAAGAAGACAGCTGCTGTTCATGTGGCCCGTTCAGAAGCAGTAGTCTCGCGGATGAAGGAAGTCACAGACGAACTCACTGATTTTGTTTTGGCTAACGAGGTAAAACCGGAGATTACGAAAAAGATGTTACGCTATGCATCTCGGTACGAGAAGCTGCTAATGCAGCTGGTGGCAGAAAATGAGCGTCTTGGGGGTAGGCTGGATAATGGTGGTGATCGTGAGTGTGGCGTTACTGATGGCGTTTTTGCGGTACCGAAGGCGCCGATGAGGATGCCTGCTGGACCAGCGATTCTTGCTGTTTCTGCTGCTCCTGCTGTGTTGCCGAAACCGGTAGATACGTGGTCGGTAGTTGTGAAGGGGCGAGGTACTGCAACTTCAAAGGAAGTAGTAGAGAAGGTGGTCAGTGAGGTGGGACCTACGTTAGGTGTTTGCGTGCATGAGGTGCGGCCCATTAAGGCCGGGGGAGCTGTCATAAGGACCGCGTATGTAGCAGAAAGGGAGCGGATTGCGGCGAATTCGAAATTTGCAGAAGTCGGGCTGGACGTCAGCGTCAACGACAAGCTGGGGCCGAGGGTGGTAGTGCAGCGCGTACATGCTGCAATCTCACCGAATGAATTTATGGGCGAGCTCTATGAGCTTAATTTGAAAGAGAATATGACCCGGCAAATGTTTTTGAAGAGTGTACGACTCGTGACTACGCCCTGGAAGGTGAAAAATGATGGTGTGGTGAATGTGACGTTGGAGTGTACAGGGAGGGTGGTGGATCAGCTGTGCTCGACCGGTGCCTACATAAAGTGGTTCCGGTTTTAGGTGCGGATACAGGATGCGGTACAGACGTGGTTAGGTGCCTTGGGATCGATCATCGAGTCCATGAATGCAGAATGCGGGAGGAAACGTGTTTGCGGTGTGGCGAGGTTGGTCATTGGGCCTCTAACTGCTCTGCCGAAATTAGATACCGAAACTGCCTGTTTAAAGGACTTCCAGCAGATCACAGAATGTTGTCGATGGCATGTCCCATTTATGGGGCTATGGTTGCTAGGGCGAATTCTAGACATTAAGTATGGAGGGGATTACTGTAATGCAGCAAAATCTTCAGAGGGCATATCCGGCGACTTGCGAGTTTGGGCAGGTGATGAGGCGGCGGCGGGCTTCTTTTGCACTTCTGCAGGAGCCATTTTTTGTGAACGATCGTATTAGGGGGTTACCGGCTGATATGCATGTCTACTCCAATTTTCCAGGAAATTCAGCTGTTGTTGTTGATGATCCTGATGTCGATTGCACTGTCGTTAGCCGTGCCAGGTGGGGTGTTTGCATAGCAGTGGAGGGCCGTTTTGGGCTATTGTTTTTGGCGAGTGTCTACTGTCCGCCTTGTGCTCCGCTGGATCGTTATATAGGGTATATGGATACGGTGTTACTCCTCGCGAGTAACTTCTCTGTTATCCTAGGCTTGGATGCGAACGCATGCTCTCGTATGTGGTTCAGCAAAATGCCCAGACGTGCGCCTGCGTATTCGAACTACAGACGAGGAGTTGTGCTTAGTGAATGGCTGATCGCAAAAGGTGCTTCTGTTTTAAATGAGGCTAGTGATTTATATACGTTTGAAGGTCCAGTTGGTGCAAGTGATATAGACGTAACTGTCGCAAATAATGCGGCGGTGTCGGCCTATGTCTTTAGGTGGAGAGTATGTGACAATGCCAGGATAAGCGATCACAATCTCATAGAGATTTTGATTTCTTATCACAGGCACAGCTGGACTACTTCGTCTTCCCGCAGATGGCGGCTTCATGACGCGGATTGGTCTTGCTATGCAGACTACTTTAAGGCTTTCGCGTTAGAAATGCCAATAGTGGCCTTTAGGGCTTTGCCGGTGGAACAGCAGGTTGAGCAGATAGATCGGTGGATGTGCACTGTTAATGACGTTGTGCTTGGTCGTTGTCGAAGGACGCGGCCGGGTGGCGTTAGATGGTGGACTAGCGAGCTGGATGCGATGCGAAGGGACGTAGGGCGCCTCTGGAGGTTGTTCCAGAGGTCCAGACGTTCCGGCGCTGAGGATTTAGCTATGCGAAGAACGGCCTATCTGGCCAGCCTGCGGTTGTACAAAAGACGGATAGAGAAGGTTAAGGAGGACGAGTGGAGGGCGTTTGTAGAGTGCAATAGGGACGATCCTTGGGGTAAGGTCTATCGCATCTGTAGAGGTAGGAACAGGGGGCTGATTATAGAATCTCTTCCGGTTGGCGACGTTTTTTTGACTACCTGGCCGGATTGTATAGACGCCTTATTAGGAACGTTCTTTCCAGAGGCGGAACGGGTCGATCGCCCTCCTCTCACTAGAGAGGAGGTTGGCCCCCCAATTCTGGTATGATCGGAGGTTTCTGATAGCATCTGTCGAATTAAAAGTAGAAAGTCGCCAGGTATTGACGGTATGACTGGAGAGATGTGTAAAAGCATCTGGAAGGCTATACTGGAATACCTGGAACCAATCTTTGGGAAGTGTCTGAGTGAGGGCTATTTTTCTAGGGCTTGGAAAAGTGCTCGTGTTGTCATACTCCTGAAGTCTCCCGATAGAGTGAGGAGTAATCCGCGCTCTTATCGGGGCATCAGCCTCCTCACAGTGCTTGGGAAAGTACTGGAGAGGATGATGGTGATGCGACTGAAGGAGTGTGTCAGCGGGAGTCTTTCTGAGTACCAGTTTGGTTTTAGGGAGGGGAGATCCGTTGAGGATGCGTGGCTGCATGTTAGGCGCTGTGTGGGCGACTATTCTGGCAGGTATGTCCTTGGACTATTTGCCGATTTTAAGGGTGCGTTTGACAACCTCTTGTGGGGCCAAGTTATTGATAGAATACGTGAGGTAGGCTGTCGCGAGCTGGCTTTATGGGAGAGTTGCTTCAGCGGCAGGAAAGCTTGTGTGGTGGGCGCAAGCGATACGGTCTGGTGGGATGTCGTCCGTGGTTGTCCGCAGGGCTCCATCTGTGGCCCATTTATTTGGAACCTCATGATGGATTCCCTGCTGCGGCAGCTCGGCGACCTCTCCTTCAGGCTGTGTGCATATGCGGATGACTTGCTTATTCTTATCGAAGGTCAGTCTCGTGCTGAATTGGAGAGAAGGGGTAATCAGGCCATGCGCATTGTTTGCGAATGGGGTGCTAGTGTCGGTGTCGACGTGGCCACGGACAAGACTGTGACGATGCTGCTGAAAGGCAGGTTGTAGCAGGTTCATCCACCATGCATATGAGCAGGTGACAGAAGTCTCAGCTATGTGACGCAAGTCAAATACCTCGGGCTAATGGTGGCAGAAAGGATGAACGTTTTAGTCCATCCTGTCTATGTGAGGGACAAGCTGAGTGGCGTTGTGGGTAATGTCAGACGTATTCTTAGGAGTGACTGGGGCCTTAGCAGGCGTGCCACTCGGACCATATACGGCGGGCTGTTTTTTGCCTGTGCAACTTATGGTGCGCCTGTTTGGTACGATATGGCCATGTCTGTTGTTGGTAGGAAGAGGATTCTATCTTGTCAGAGAGTAGCTATGCTCGCTTGCATGCTTGTCTGTAGAACAGTTTCAACGGATGCTCTTCAGGTCTTGCTGGGTGTTGCTCCCCTTGATTTGGAGGTAATACGTCATGCTATTGCCTTCAAAGTTAAGCGGGGGCTACCGCTTCTAGCGCATGATTGGCTTTCTGCTGATGACTTGGTGGATGTAGGAGAAAGGATAGTCAAGAGACTCTTAAATGAGCGTCTTGTTTCTATGTGGAGGAGCAGGTGGGAGAACAGTAGTGCAGGTAGAGTGACGTATGAATTCATACGTGACCCTACTTTTGTGCGGGAACGCCCAGACTTTAGTTTCGGCTTAAGTCTGGGTTTCTTACTGACCGGTCATGGCTCTCTGAATGCATTCTTGCATCACAGGGCCTTGTCTGATTCTGCTGCTTGTAGGTGTGGGGCTAGTTGCGAGGATTGGAGGCACATGCTGACTGAGTGTCCCATATATGATGACATCAGGGACTTGAATAATATGGGTGTTATTAGGTCTGGCGACAGCTGGAATTTTAGTAGCCTTTTAGGAAATATGGATGCATTAAATAGACTGCGCGGTCTCTTCTTCTAGCCCTTTTGCGGCTCTAAGGGGTGACTGCTGCAGTACTTGGGCATGTAGTAAGCAACTTCTGGATGAATCTCACTTGTTGATGGATTATCATTTGGACTATGGATTGAATTGACGCTGATAACTGAAGGCTGGTTGCAGGTTCCTGGTTCCTATTTTAGGTGGCTGGCACTGGTAGCAAGTTTCCGGTTGCAGATTACTTTTGTCGTCGTTTTTGTTGTTGCTGTGTCATTCTGTTGACTAAGTTTGTCCGTGAGGAAAACTACGTTAATTGTTGTCTCAGTTGTTCGTGTTGTCCTTGCTGGTGTCACTTGTTGTGGCACAAAGTGTCGCTCGTGAGGGCGGCTGTTCATTGTTTTTGTATGTTTGTTTGTGCATTTAATGTTGATGTATGTTGCATGTTTTGTCGCTGTGGGTCACCAGTCCCGGGCTATTTGGAGCCCAACTGGTAGTAATCTCGGTTACGAAGTCTGACCGGAGTCTTTAATCTGGTACCACTGGTGTCAGGTTCCTCAGGAACCTCGGTTCCAGCCTGACAATGGAGTGGCCCTTCGGGGAGCAACGTGGTGGCTGTGGTTTAAACCCAAAACGCGGGGAGAGCGCAAGCTCAGTGTGGAGCTGCATTGCAACCGGGTGCCGTGACCCATAGAACGGCAGGAGTTTTAGATAGGCCCCGCTCCAAACCAAGGGGGAAAACATGTCCAAATACATGAATTCGTATTGGTACTCATGTTTCGGCATGGGGGCGGTGGTAGACGCATTGTATTCACCCAGTGTTTAGAACATCGTGGAGTTAGACCATTTTGGAAGGAAACCACGTAAATCTGAATTACATCTGTCCCTATCTTTAATCTATCGAACAGTCTTATTTTATTTATAAGACAATATCATCAAAATCTGTGTTTTATAAATTGTCTGAATAATATAAGCTCTAAAATATAAAACGAAGATAGTTTCAATCAATATAGAAAGAATATAATTATAAATATTACTGTTTATATTTGACTTGTAAAATGGTGAAGAATATCAAAATAATGAAATTAATTTTATATTTTAACTTTATAAGGCAATATCATCAAAATCAAAACGATGAAACTCATCAAAACTATGAAATTCATATGTATCAAATATTGCTTTGCTTTATAAAACTTAAAAACTTAAACGGCGGCAATAACGTATATATTATTTAAATAAACAAGATTCTTCTAATCAATATAAAAGTATTTTTAAAACAATTAACAATTAACGAGTTTCGCTCTGTCCCTATCTTTAATCTATCGAAAAGTCTCATTTTATTTATAAGGCAATATCATCAAAATCTGTGTTTTATAAATTGTCTAGATAATATAAGCTCTAAAATATAATTCTTGCGAAAAAAAAACCGACTTCAAAACAGATTTCATTTGTCTGTCTTTAACAGCTCAAGTGTATGGCCACATAAATTAGGTTACATTAACTATTGGGACACACTTATATCTCCAAACTTAATACTTTTTCAACTGTTCAATAATTTGGCAATATACATCAATTTGAAGCACCTATAAGGTCACTCTTCAAATTATATACATGCTGTTGTAGTAGATTTAGCAATCAGCTTCTGTGTAAATTTCAACCTTCTAGTCTGTAACGGTTCAACAGTTTGCCCATATACATCGGATTATATCAACTATTTAATTAAATTATAATATAACATTTTTCTACTTCTTATTATACCAAATAAAGTAGTGGACATCGGACAACGGTTCAAAAAATACGGCCATATAGAACAAATTACATTAATTTTGGGAACACATTTTAATTTCTTAATTCGCGTTATAGCGGACTTAGCAAAACATGTCCCTTGTAAATTTCAGCTGTCTGGTTACAACGGTTCAAAAGTCCGGCCACATACACCATATTATATCAACTATTGGGACACCCGTTTATTTCCAAATACAAATTTTATACTTGTTGTTATAGCGGACTCAGCAATACAGGTTCGTTGTAAATTCCAAGCGTCTGTCTACAACTATTTAAAAGTATTGCCCTATACCAAATTAAATGAACTTTTGGTGCACCCTTTAATTTATAGTTTTAAATACAATCAGCTGTTTTTATAACGGCCATAGCAATCGCGTCAAATTTACAAGCGTTTGTCTGTAACAGTTTAAAAGATAGGCTCATATAAGTAAATCTTCATCAATTATGGAACACCCTTTAATTTTTAAATTCAAATTGTAAACTCGTTGATATAGCGGACTAAGAAATACAGGTCTCTTTTAAGTTTCAGAGTTATGTCTATAACGGTTCAAAAGTTTGGTCACATACACAAAATTACATATACTATTGGAACTCCCTTTAACTTCCAAATCCAAATTTTATATTTGTTGTTATAGCGAACTTAGCAATACAGGTTCGTTGTAAATTTCAAATTTAATGAACTATTGTCGCACCCGTTAATTTAAAATTTGTAATATTAATGCTTGTTACGCCCATAGCAATCGACATTCTGTCAAATTTGGAAGAGTTTCTCTATAACGATTTAAAAGATAGGCTAATATAAGTAAATCTTCATCAATTATGGGACACCCTTTAATATCTAAATTCAAATTATAAACTCGTTGATATAGCGTATTCAGCAATACAGGTTTTTTTAAGTTTCAGCGTTCTGTCTATAACGGTTCAAAAGTACGGCCACACACTTGAAATTAAATCTACAATTGGAACACCCTTTAACTTCTAAAACCATATGATATACTTGTTGTTATAGCGGACTTACGAATACAGGTTCGTCGTAAATTCCATGCATCTGTCTTAAACTGTTAAAAAGTATAGCAATATACATCAAATTAAATGAACCATTGGCGCACCCTTTAATTTATAATTCTTAGTATTAATACTTGTTACTATAACGGTCATGGCAATCGACATTCTGTTTAATTTGCAAGAGTTTGTCTATAACGGTTTAAAAGATAGGCTCATATAAGTAAATCTACATTAATTATGGGACACCCTTTTATTTCTAAATTCAAATTATAAACTTCTTGATATAGCGGATTTAGCAATACAGGTCTCTTTTAAGTTTAGCGTTCTGTCTATAACGGTTCGAAAGTTAGATTACATACACAAATTACATTAACTATTGGAACACCCTTTACCGTCCACATCCAAATTTTATACTTGTTGTTATAGCGTACTTAGCTAAACAGGTTCGGTTGTAAACTTCAAGCGTCTATCTACAACTGTTCAAAAGTATAGCCATATACATCTAATTTAATGAACTACTGGCGCACCCTTTAATTTATAATTTGTAATATTATACTTGTCACTATAACGGCCATAGCAATCTACATTGCGTCAAATTTACAAGCGTTTATCTATAACGGTTCAAGAGATAGGCTCATATAAGGAAATCTTCATCAATTATGGGACACCTTTTAATTACTAAATTCAAATTATAAACTCGTTGATTTAGCGGAGTTAGCAATACAGGTCTCTTTTAAGTTTCAGCGTTCTGTCTATAACGGTTCGAAAGTTTGGTCACATACACAAAGTTACACTAACTGTTGAAACACCCTTTACCATCCAAATCCAAATTTTATACTTGTTGTTATAGCGGACTTAGCTATACAAGTTCGTTGTGAATTTCAAGCGTCTCTCCACAACTGTTCAAAAGTATATACAAAAATTTAATGAACTGTTGGCGCACTCTTTAATTTATAATTTGTAATATTATACTTCTCACTATAATGGCCATCGCAATCGATATTGTGTCAAATTTACAAGCGTTTATCTATAAAAGTTCAAAAGATAGGCTCATATCAGTAAATCTTCATCAATTATGAGACACCATTTAATTTCTAAATTCAAATTATAAACTCGTTGATATAGTGGTTTTAGCAATACAGGACTCTTTTATATTTAGCGTTCTGTCTATAACGGTTCGAAAGTTTGATCACATACACAAAATTACACTAACTGTTGAAACACCCTTTACCATCCAAATCCAAATTTTATACTTGTTGTTATAGCGGACTTAGCTATACAAGTTCGTTGTGAATTTCAAGCGTCTCTCCACAACTGTTCAAAAGTATGGCCATATACATCAAATTTAATGTACTATTGGCGCACCCTTTAATTTATAATTTGTAATGTTATACTTGTCCCTATAATGGTAATAGCAATCGACATTGCGTCAAATTTACAAGCGTTTATCTATAACAGATCGAGAGATAGGCTTATATAAATAAATCTTCATCAATAATTGGACACCCTTTAATTTCTAAATTCAAATTATAAACTTGTTGATATAGCGGATTTGGCAATACAGGTATCTTTTAAGTTGCAGCGTTCTGTCTATAACGGTTCGAAAGTTTGGTCACATACACAAAATAACATTAACTATTGGAGCACCCTTTAACTTCCAAATCCAAATTATATACTTGTTGTTATAGCGGACTTAGCTATACAGGTTTGTTGTAAATTTCAAGCGTCTATGCACAACTGTTCAAAAGTATGGCCATATACATCAAATTTATTGAACTATTAACGCACCCTTTAATTTATAATTTGTAATATTATACTTGTCACTCTAACGGCCATAGCAATCTACATTGCGACAAATTTACAAGCGTTTATCTATAACGGCTCAAGAAATAGGCTCATATAAGTAAATCTTCAACAATTATGGGACACCCTTTAATTTCTAAATTCAAATTATAAACTCGTTGATATAGCGGATTTAGCAATACAGGTCTCTTTTAAGTTTAGCGTTCTGTCCATAACGGTTTTAAGGTTTGATCACATACACATAATTACATTAACTATTGGAACACCCTTTAACTTCCAAATCCAAAGTTTATACTTGTTGTTTTAGCGGACTTAGCTATACAGGTTCGGTTGTAAATTTCAAGCATCTATCTACAACTGTTCAACAGATTGGCCATATACATAAAATTTTATGAACTACTGGCGCACCCTTTAATTTATAATTTGTAATATTATTATTGTCACTATAATGGCCATAGCAATCGACATTGCATTAAATTTACAAGCGTCTATCTACAACGGTTCAAGAGATAGATTCATTTAAGTAAATCTTCATCAATTATTGGACACCCTTTAATTTTTAAATTCAAATTATAAACTCGTTGATATAGCGGATTTACCAGTACAGGTCTCTTTTTAGTTTCAGCGTTCTGTCTATAACGGTTCGAAAGTTTCGTTACATACGCAAAATTACATTAACTATTGGGACACCCTTTAACTTCCAAATCAAATTTTATACTTGTTGTTATAACGGACTTATCTATACAGGTTTGGTTGCAAATTTCAAGCATCTATCTATAACTGTTCAAAAGTATGGCCATATACATCAAATCTAAGGAACTACTGGCGCACCCTTTGATTTATAATTTGTAATATTATACTTGTTACTATAATGTTCATAGCAATCGACATTTTGTACAATTTGCAAGCGTTTGTCTATAACGGTTCAAAAGATAGACCTATATAAGTAAATTTACATCAATTATGGGTGCACCCTTTAATTTTTGGATTTATTTTTGTATAATTTTTTGTTTTCGGGAGCTGTAGTAATACGCAGTAATATTAAATTTTACAGAATCTGCCTTTAAAGTTCATAATACACGTAAAAAATGTGTATGTTGTATGGGGGCACCCTTTAATTTTTAAGATTATGAGCTGTTTTTAAAACGGGACCAATCTGTAAGCATAATCTATCATATTACCAAAAATTTTCAAAATCGGATCAGAAATGACTGAGTTCTGCGGGCAAAAATATAAAAAAAAGCAACATTCAGCCGAATTGTATAACATCCTTTTTTTTGAAGTCGGTTAAAAATGTCTAAAAGGGTTAAGTACTGGCGATTTCATAAAAGCAGCTGTTCTAATTGATGTTCGAATATATATTAGCATTAGTGCGGTTGAACGTATAGTCGGGAATCAAGTAATATATGCGGTTATTTTAATTTTAAATTCTTATAAAATATTCGGTTCTTATTAAATACGCGATTTAAGTGTACCTTAATAAATTTATCTAAATTACTTTAAGGACAATATGAGTTCCGAACGTGTATGTTATAATCAACAAAATGAACAAAAATACTTTTTAAGTACTGATTATTCACGACGTAAGTAGCCTTTTCCTTCAAATATGCTAAATGCAATATCACTAATACAAAATCTATTTGTCGCCAGACTTGTTGTTTTTTTTTTATTAATAAATATACATTGGATTTGAATATTCTTTGGATTTTCATAATCTCTAACCGCCCGCTTTTTAATTCGTTCTTGTTTTTAATTGCAGGTTTTTTTTTTAAGAAATTAAAATAAGCAAGGCAGCTGCTGGCATATTGTTGTAATTATCTTTTGTTTGTTTATGTTTTGCACCTTACGTGCATCATATGTTTTCACTTTTCGAACAAAAGTTTGAAAAAAGCAAATTGCAAGCAAAACGCGTGAGTTTCAGTACATGTAAAACAAAAGTTGACGTTGTCAGAACATGCCTGCAAATTTTATTTTTGTACAAGGCAAATTTTTAAAACTGCTTACTGAACTCTACAATTAGTATTTAAAAACAGATTTTTAACCTGGCAATTCCCATAACTTTAATAATGAACAGAAAAGTCCAGTTTCGTCTGAAACTCTCGATGCAATTGGAACACCACAATCGGTATTCTTGTTTGGTGGTGTTCCATATTTTTGCAGGTAAGATATAACGACACCTCTGCGAAATTCACAGTAAGTCCAGCTATTACCACATTTTCTCTTGATAAGCGAAACGTTTTGGCAAGCAGCGTCTAGTCCAAATGCAAAGAGAGGAAACAACCATTTTTTCCACGTAAAGCTATTCTCATATAATCAACATTCTCATCAAATCGGTCTACACCACCCATATACCTGTACATTTTTACAAGTGCTGGGCGATCGACTTGAATCTTCGTCCTTTTCTTGTTGATTACACCAATACGCTCAACTTTTGTTATTGGTATCAACCCATGACAGACGCGACATTTACGATGCTGTTGTCTTGCAACTTTGCTACAATTATTTCCTTAGATGCTTTATAATGCAGAAGATTGTTATTTTCAAGTCGATTTTCTCTAATTGTTCATGTACCGCCTATGTTAAGACCGCATAAATAATTGAGCAAAGGCAGATTAGTAAAGAAATACCCATATACAGGTTGAAAAGTCCTAGTTCCTGTGGTAATCTTGAGTGTAGCTCTAAAACAACCACCACACCTAGCCCATAATCTGATCGTAACTTTAAGGTTGAACCACTTACTTCTTGGTAGAGTTCACAATTTACAAGATATCCTTATGCTGTAGCGGCTGACCAAATATTATATTCAAATTGTTTTGTCTTTGCCGTGTATATACTGTTTTGTGCTATGTCTTCCAAAATACGGCAGAATGGTTTCAGCAACTAAAACGTGAGAAGACCCGGCCTTTTCAAAACTTGCAGTAAAGTTTTCAGTAAGCAACTCAAAGTATTTGCGAATCTTGGCAAATTTATCATTTTGTGGCAACGTGGTATTGTCACACAAATGCAGATATTGCTGTATTTCAAAGAAGCGGTTTCGTCTCATGCTACTAGATACCAAACCATTAGGTATCCACATTTTTCTCCCAAAACATTCTTATATATTTGAGTGTCATGTATCCAGTCAGTAATAGCACAGCTATATAAGTGCTTATTTCGTGCTCTGTCACATTCAATGTGTGATTCCTCTGTAGGGCATACAGGTTGCTCATATCAGCTATAAGATGTATTATATCATCGCTCTACATATACTCAAAGCAATCAGTGACCCTGCCATCTTCGTGAATGGTTCCTAGAATATCTTCGTAGCACTCACCTTTACCACATGAAGAGAAAACAAAGTGGTGTTTACCCACTTTTTAACGCAAGATTTCTTCTTCTTCGGAGTAGGTTCATGGGCTTCATGAGCATCAATTAAAACTTTATAATTCTTATTGGGAGGTCTAGCTTGCACTTTCACTTCTGAACGCAATATCCGACTAGAAAGGTGAACGAAATCGGATTTAGTTCTGTCAAGTTTAATGTACGTGAACACATCTTTATCAAGCTACTTTTTAGATAATAATAGAGAGTTAGTATTAAAGGTTCTAGTATAAATAATGGGAGTTCATGTAGTTCTTCATTAGGCTGGTGCAGGCAAATTGCCTGCTACCTGTCAACATTATGTGGGGTCAGAGTGCATATAATATTTTCGTTTTTTTATTATTTGATAGGTACATGTATCCGTAAGCAATTGGTTTTCGTTTTTTTATTTTTATAATATAATATAATTCTTGCGAAAAAAAACCGATTTCAAAACAGATTTCATCTATCTGCCTATAACAGCTCAAGTGTATGGCCACATGAATTAGGTAACAAACTTTATATTTGTTCAACTGTTCAATAGTTTGGCAATATACATCACATTGCAGCAACTATAGGGTCACTCCTTTATTTCCAAAAGTCAAATTATATACTACAAAAGGTAGATTTAGCAATCAAGTTATGTGTAAATTTCAACCGTCTGCCTGTAACGGTTCAACAGTTTGCGCATATACATCAGATTATATCAACTATTTAATTTATATTATAACATTTATATACTTCTTATTATACCAAATAAAGTAGTGGACATTCTGCCTAAAATTAAGGTGTTTGTATACAACGGGTCAAAAAATACGGCCATTAAGGACAAATTACATTAATTTTCGGAACACCCTTTACTTTCTAAATTCAAATTATAAGCTTCTTGTTATAGCGGACTTAGCTGTCTGTCTATAAAGTTTCAAAAGTCCGGCCACATACAGCATATTATATCAACTATTGGGACACCCGTTTATTTCCAAATCCAAATTTTATACTTGCTGTTGTAGAGGAGTTAGTAATACAGGTTCTTTGTAAATTTTAATCGTCTGTCTACAACTGTTTAAAATATGGCCATATACCAAATTAAATGAACTATTGGTGCACCCTTTAATTTATAATTTTAAATATTATAAGCTGTTATTATAACAGCCATAGCAATCGACATTGCATCAAATTTACAACCGCTTGTCTATAACGGTTCAAAAGAAAGGGCTATATAAGTAAATCAAGTAATTATGGGACACCCTTTAATTTATAAATTTAAATTATAAACTCGTTAATATAGCGTTCTGTCTATAACGGTTCAAAAGTACGGGCACACACTTGAAATTACATCAACTATTGGAACACCCTTTAACTTCCAAATCCATATTTTATACTTGTTGTTATAGCAAAAAGTAGGGCAATATACATCAAATTAAATGAACTATTGGGGCACCCTTTAATTTTAATTTTAATACTTGTTACTATAACGGCAAGCGTTTGTCTATAACGGTTCAAAAGATAGGCCTATATAAGTAAATCTTCACAATTATGGGCCACCCTTTAATTTCTAAATTCAAATTACAAAACTCGTTGATATAGCGGATTTAGCAATACAACCCCTTTTAAGTTTCAGCGTTCTGTCTATAACGGTTCAAAAGTTTGGTCGCATACACAAAATTACATTAACTTTTGGAACACCCTTTAACTTCCAAATCCAAATTTTATACTTGTGGTTATAGCGAGCTTAGCAATACAGCAATACAGGTTCGTGTTAAATTTCAATCCTCTGTCTACAACTGTTTAAAAGTATGGCCATATACATCAAATTTAATACACTATTGGCGCACTCTTTAATTTATAATTTGTTATATAAATACTTGTTACTATAGCGGCCATAGTAATCGACATTCTGTCCAATTTGCAAGCTCATATTAGTAAATTTACATCAATAATGGGGGCACGCTTTCATTTTTAGATTTATTTTTGTATAATCTTTTGTTTTTGGGAGCTATAGTAATAAACAGTCATTTTAAATTTTACAGAAGTGCCCTTTAAAATTCATAATACCCATAAACAATATGTATGTTGCTTATATTCGACTTGTAAAATGAGGAAGAATATCAAAATAATGAAATTTATAAGGCAATATCAGCAAAATCAAAACAATTAAATTCATCAAAACAATGAAATTCATATTTATCAAATATTGCTTTGCTCTATAAAACTTAAAAACTTAAACGGCGGGAATAACGTATACATTATTTAAATAAACAAGAGTATTCTAATCAATATAAAAGTATTTTTAAAACAATTAACGAGTTTCGGTCTGTCCCTATCTTTTCCCCCCCGGGGGCACCAAGAGTCTGGTTTATCTAACCACGGTGCAGACGAGGGTCCACGAGGGTTTAGGGGGAACCAGTCCCCCGGTGTTGCAGGCACCGAAGCTGATAGACAGTTGGGTACTGTCGGAGGTTTTCTACCAGTCTCCTTTAAAAAAAAACTGGCACCACGAGAGCCGGTAGCCCATACAGAGCGCCGCCCATCTCTGTAGCCGGTTATTGGTGAGGTCCCTTCGGGGTACACGTGGTGGTTGTGGGTTAATTGTCTATATCTGCGGGTCTGGCGTGGAATAGACTGAAGTGTGCTGTTGTACTCTCAACAGACGGGGTTGGATAGTCTCCACCCCTCAAGCAAGGGGAAGTTCATGGGCCTGCAAGCCATGTTCTTGAAGTTGCAACTCCATCGGCTACGTCCTATGAGGGGCGCTAGTCGACGCTTTGTATTACACTCAGTGGTAAGACCACCGCCATATATGTCTTCACAGGCAGGAAATGACGTTAATCTTGATCACGTATGTCCCTACCTTTTGTCTCAGAAGGTTGTTCCAGAGGGTCAGGCGCCCTGGAGCAGAAGACTTGGCTGCACGGAAAGCGGTCTATTTGGGTCACCTGCGGATCTACAAAAGACGTGTTGAACAGGTTAAGGAGGAGGAGTGGAGGGACTTTGTTCAGGAGAATAGGGACGATCCTTGGGGTAAAGTTTACCGCATTTGTAGGGGTAGGGACAGGGGGCTTGTTTTGGAATCCTTACAGGTTGACGGTGCAGGGCTGACTTCCTGGCGGGATTGCATGGATGCCTTGTTAAAGACTTTCTTTCCAGATGCGGAACGGGTTGATCGTCCTCCTCTCATTAGGGAGGCGGTCGGCTCACCAATTCTGAGGGAGGAGGTTTCGGATAGTATCTATCGGGTTAGGAGTTGGAAGTCTCCGGGTATTGATGGCATGACCGAAGAGATGTGTAAGAGCATCTGGAAAGCTGTGCCGGAATACTTTGAAGCAGTCTACGAGAAGTGTCTGAGTGAGGGCTATTTCCCTAGGGCTTGGAAAAACGCTCGTGTTGTCGTGCTCTTGAAGTCTCCTGATAAGGTGCGGAGTAATCCGCGCTATTATCGGGGCATCAGTCTCCTCCCAGTACTTGGAAAAGTACTTGAGAGGATAATGGTGGCGCGACTGAAGGAATGCGACAGCGAGGGCCTTTCTGAGTACCAATTTGGTTTTAGGGAGGGGAGGTCCGTTGAAGGTGCGTGGCTACATGTTAGGCGTTGTGTGAGCGACTCTTCGATTAGATACGTTCTTGGTCTATTTGTCGATTTTAAGGGTGCGTTTGACTACCTCCTGTGGGGCCCAGTTCTTGCCAGAATACGTAATGTAGGCTGTCGGGAGCTGCCCTTATGGTTACTTCAGCGACAGGAAAGTTTGTGTGGTTGGCGCCGGCGATACGGTTTGGAGGGATGTCGTCCGTGGTTGTCCACAGGGTTCCATCTGTGGTCCATTTGTTTGGAACCTCATGATGGATCCCCTGTTGCGGCAGCTCGGCGGCCTCTCCTTCAGGCTGTGCGCATATGCGGATGATCTGCTTATTCTTATCGAAGGTCAGTCTCGTGCTGAACTGGAGAGAAGGGGTAATCAGGCCATGCGCATTGTTTGTGAATGGGGTGCTGGGGTCGGTGTCGATGTAGCTACGGACAAGACTGTGATGATGCTGCTGAAAGGCAGTTTATCTCAGGCTCGTCCACCATGCATACGTACTGGCAACAGAAGTCTCAGTTATGTGACACAGGTCAAATACCTGTCTATGTGAGGGACAAGCTGAGTGGCGTTGTGGGTAATGTAAGACGTATCCTTAGGAGTGACTGGGGCCTAAGCAGGCGTGCTACTCGTACCATATATGGCGGGCTGTTTGTTGCATGTGCGGCATATGGTTCGCCTGTTTTGATTTTGATGATATTGCCTTATAAAGTTAAAATATGAAATATAATTTCATTATTTTGATATTCTTCACCATTTTACAAGTCGAATATAAACAGTAATATTTATAATTATATTCTTTCTATATTGATTGAAACTATCTTCATTTTATATTTTAGAGCTTATATTATTTCGACAATTTATAAAACACAGATTTTGATGATGTTGCCTTATAATTAAAATAAGACTTTTCGATAGATCAAAGAAAGTGACATACGTGAAACAGACTAACGTCCGTTCCAAGCCGTGTAGGCCCTGACCCGACGGTGGTCTTACCACTGGGTGAATACCATGCGTCCACCAGCGCCCCCATGCATTATGGGCACCAATTCGATCCGATGATTTTGGTCATGGGATCCCCCTTGGTTTGGAGCGGAGCCTATCTAAAACTCCTGCTGATCTCCAGGCGCCGGCCTACCCACGCGACTACTCGATTAAAGTCAAGCAATCGAGTAGATGGACCAGCCCCAAAAGCCCCAAACCCCCGGTCCGCCCACTGACCTAACCTCTACCTCTTCCTCTTCTAAAAACTTCAGTCGCAAGAGCATTCAATCCACTCACAGAAAGCACACTATTCATACCATAATATCCAACCATATACACAACACCTATCCTACACACGAATCCTAATGTCAGAATAATACAAACACTCAAAAAGGGGGCGGGGTCAAGGGGAAGGAGGCAACCAGGGGCCGGTCCACCTGCGCGACTACTCGACCATAATAGAGCAATCACACAGATGGACTAATCCCAGAAGCCCCAAACCCCAGTCCGCTCACTAACCTAACTTCTACCTCTTCTTCTTCTAAAAACTTCAGACGCAAAAGCATTCAATCTATTCAAGTTCTCGGCCACCAAAGATAGGGACAGATGTGATCCGGATTGTGATTGGCTGCCGCTACGGCCCAAGCCACAGTGGTCCAACCACCGGGTAGACACAATGCGTCTGCCAACGCCCCCATGCCGAGACATGAGTACCAATTCGAATTCATGCATTTGGACATGTTTTCCCCTTGGTTTGAAGCGGAGCCTATCTAAAACTATTGTCGATCTATGGGTCTCGACACCCGGTTGCGATGCAACTCCACACCGAGCTTGCGCTCTTCTCGCGTTTTGGGTTTAAACCACAGCCACCACGAAGCTCCCCGAAGGGCCGCACCATTGTCAGGCTGAAACCGAAGTTCCAGGGGCTCCTGATACCGGTGGTACCAGAATTAACTCTCCGGTCAGACTTCGTAGCCGAAGTTACTACCAGTTGAGTTCCAAACAACTCGGGACTGGTGACCCGCGACAAGTCCAAACGTTTAGTAATCATAGTCCATTTCACAACGAATTCTTCCAAAAATGCTTCCTACTACCAGCCAAGTACAACAACGACCCCCTCTTACAGCTCCAAGGAACTATAAGGACCGTCGCAAAAACCTTAGCTGCAGCACCAACCACTACACCAGCACAGAAGGAACCACCAAAACAACAACCACATACAGCAAAACAGCACCGGACAACACTGCAAGGCACAAACCAAAATTAAACAAGGTAACGGGTATGCAAATGATCGCGCAGCGGACTACCAACTACATACGCCTTAACCTATAAAGGAAGGCTATACGGCCAAACTCGCGGAGTCTATCTAGATACTCGGCTCTCTGTACAATTCCGCCAAAATCATAATCGTCTCCGATCCTGCTAACGACCATACTGGCCAAGTCCCTAATGTCGGCATAGAGGGGACATTCCACAAGAAAGTGCTTCCAATCCTTAAAGTCAGCACCTCATCCACAGGCAGAAGAATCAGACAAGGCCCTTTGGTGCAAAAATGCATTCAAAGAGCCGTGCCCATTCAGTAGGAAACCCAAGCTTAAGCCGAAGCAAAAGTCCGGGTGTTCCATTACGAAGGTCGGGTCACGTATGAATTCATACGTGACTCTAACAACGTCACTGTTCTCCCACCTACCCCTCCAGATAGAAACAAGACGCTCATTCAGAAGCCTCTTGATCGTCTCCGATCCAGCATCCTCCAAATCACCAGCAGCAAGCCAATCATGCTCGAGAAGCGGTAGTCCCCGTTTGATCTTGAAAGCGAAGCACGACGTATCACTTCCCAGTCAAGGGGGGCAACACCCGGCAAGACCTGAAGAGCATCCGTTGAAACAGTCCGACAAACTGGCATGCAAGCGAGCAAAGCCACCCTCTGACAAGATAACACCTTGTTCCGACCAACAACAGACATAACTAGTTCGTTCCAAACAGGCGAACCATATGCCGCACATGCAACAAACAGCGCGCCATATATGGTACGAGTAGCACGCCTGCTTAGGCCCCAGTCACTCCTAAGGATACGTCTAACATTAACCACATCGCCACTCAGCTTGTCCCTCACATAGACAGGTATTTGACCTGTGTCACATAACTGAGACTTCTGTTGTCAGCACGTATGCATGGTGGACGAGCCTGAGATAACCTGCCTTTCAGCAGCATCATCACAGTCTTGTCCGTAGCTACATCGACACCGACCCCAGCACCCCATTCACAAACAATGCGCATGGCCTGATGACCCCTTCTCTCCAGTTCAGCACGAGACTGACCTTCGATAAGAATAAGCAGGTCATCCGCATATGCACACAGCCTGAAGAGAGGCCGCCGAGCTGCCGCAACAGGGGATCCATCATGAGGTTCCAAACAAATGGACCACAGATGGACCCCTATGGACAACCACGGACGACATCCCTCCAAACCGTATCGCCGGCCCCAACCACACAAGCTTTCCTGTCGCTGAAGTAACTCTCCCATAAAGCCAGCTCCCGACAGCCTACATTATGTATTCTGGCAAGAACTGGACCCCACAGGAGGTAGTCAAGCGCACCCTTAAAATCGACAAATAGACCAAGAACGTATCTAGTCGAAGAGTCGCTCACACAACGCCTAACATGTAGCCACGCATCTTCAACGGACCTCCCCTCCCTAAAACCAAACTGGTACTCAGAAAGGCCCTCGCTGTCACATTCCTTCAGTCGCGCCACCATTATCCTCTCAAGTACTTTTCCAAGTACTGGGAGGAGACTGATGCCCCGCACCTTATCAGGAGACTTCAAGAGCACGACAACACGAGCGCTTTTCCAAGCCCTAGGGAAATAGCCCTCACTTAGACACTTCTCGTAGGCTGCTTCAAAGTATTCCGGCACAGCTTTCCAGATGCTCTTACACATCTCTTCGGTCATGCCATCAATACCCGGAGACTTCCAACTCCTAACCCCATAGATACTATCCGAAACCTCCTCCGTCAGAATTGGTGAGCCGACCGCCTCCTTAATGAGAGGAGGACGATCAACCCGTTCCGCATTTGGAAAGAAAGTCCTCAACAAGGCATCCATGCAATCCCGCTAGGAAGTCAGCTCTGCACCGTCAACCTGTAAGGATTCCAAAACAAGCCCCCTGTCCCTACCCAAGGATCGTCCCTATTCTCCTGAACAAAGTCCCTCCACTCCTCCTCCTTAACCTGTTCAACACGTCTTTTGTAGATCCGCAGCTGACCCAAATAGACCGCTTTTCGTGCATCCAAATCTTCTGCTCCAGTGCGCCTGGCCCTCTGGGACAACCTCCTGAGACGCCTGACACCCCTTCGCATAGTATTTAACTAACTAGTCCACCATCTGACGCCCCCTGGCCGCGTCCTACTACAATGACCAAGCAAAGCGTCATTAACAGTGCACATCCACTGATCTATTTGTTCCACCTGCTGATCCACCGTCAGTGCACGAAATGCCCCCAAAGACACGTCCGCCACTACAGCCCGAAAGAAATCCGCGTATCCAGACCAGTTCGCGCCGTTTACCCGCCATTTTCGCGGAGACGAGAACGCGATAGCGCGCCTGTGAAAAGACACCACAATCTCAATGCGATTGTGGTCACTCACGCCACCTAAAGCTATAAAATGCCATAGCTGCATTATTAGCAATTGTAACATCTATAGCACTAGTACCATTTGGACCGTCAAACGTATATAGATCGCCTCATTTAACACTGAAGCACCCTTTGCGATCAGCCACTCGCTTAGCACAACTCCTCGTCTGTAGTTCAAATATGCAGGCGCACGCCTGGGCATTTTGCTGAACCACATACGAGAGCATGCATTCGCGTCCAAGCCAAGGATAAGTGGGAAGTTACTCGCAAGTAGTAACACCGTATCCATGTATCCAATATAACGGTCCAAAGTACTACTAGGCGGACAGTAGATAATCGCCAAAAATAAACGGCCGAAAGGGGCCTCAACGGCAACGCAAACCCCCCAACGAGCACAACTCACAACAGTACAGGTGATATCAGGATCGTCAACGACTATCGCAGAATTGCCATGCAGATTCGTAAATACCCGCATTGCAGCCGGCAGTCCCCTAACAAGACCATTCGCATAAAACGGCTCCTGTAAAAGAGCAATTGAAGCCCGCGGTTCCCTTATCGTCTGCCCAAAAACACAAGTCGGCGGATACGATCGCTGCAGATTCTGTTGAATTATTGTAATTCCCTCCATACTTAATGACGTGAATTAGCCCTAGCAACCATGGCAACGTAAATTGGGCAAGCCATCGACAGCATCCTGTGATCCGATGGTAGGCCCTTGAATCGGCAATTCCGGCAGCACACTTCATCCGTGCAGGTAGACGCACGGTGACCGGGAACTCCGCACCGAAAACACGTCTCCTCACGCAATTTTCACTCCTGGACACGATGATCAAATCCGAGACACCGGAAACAGGACTGAACCGGATCCTGAGTTCTCACCTGGAACCTGAACCATTTTATATAGACCCCAGTCGAGCACAGCTGGTCCACCACCCTCCCCGTGCACTCAAGTGTTACGTTCACCTGACCTGCGCCCTCAGTCCTCCAAGGCACACTAACAAGCCGGACACTCTTCCTATAAACTTCCGGAGTCATCTGCTCCTTCAGGTTCAACTCATAGAGATCACCCATGAATTCGTCCGGTGCGATTTCAGCGTGCACTCGCTGCACCACCACCCTGGGCGCCAACTTGTCGTTGAAGCTGACATCCAGCCACCTTCTCCCTCTCCGCAACCGATGGTGTTCGAATAACGGCTCCTCCTGCTTTAATGGGAAGAACCTCGTGTACACGTACTCCCAATGTAGGGGCCACCACCGTGACAACCTTGTCGACTACCTCCTTTGAACTCGCATCTCCTCTACTCTTCACCACCACCGACCACGTCTCCACAGGCTTCGGCGTAGCCACGGACACTGTAGAAGCAACCGACACAGCACGCGCTCCAGTCGGTGCCTTAGGAACAACAAACGTCCCGGTATCAGCCGCACCAACTCTAGCGTCACCACCAACCTCCAGGCGACCACGCAACCACCCGTTCTCCTCAACAAGCTTCATAAGGAGCTTCTCATATTCCGACGCGCAGCGCAGCAGCTTCCTATCATTCTCTGCCCCAATGCCATCCCAAAGCACCACATCCGTGAGCTCCTCAGTCACCTTCTTCATCCGATTGATGGCATCGCCTGGACGGGCCGTCTCAACAGGAACCAACTTACGCTTCGGCCTAGACCTCCGTTCCGACAGGCTGTTTCCACCATCAGCCGCCGAAGCAACAGCAGCCGCAGATACAACTCCGCCTTCAGTGTCATCCACCATCGATACGACTTCAACGGAATCCCGCCTGACAACGTTAGCAGCACCAGCAGCAGCAGCAGCCCTCTTTGCCTTAGGCGAGCCAGGCTTATACCTTTTGCCAGCCATCGCCTCACCTTCAGTGCTGGACAGCTCACTGTCCGTGTGCCGCACCCTGGGACCACCCGATTGAACCGGCCCACGTACATCATCCGTAGTCACGTCACTGGCATCGCCTTTCGCCCTCGGCTTGCGTTTTACCGCAGGCTCCGGTGCCATGTCAACCACAATTAAAAAATCAAAGATATAAAAAGGTTTCCACCTACCTTATCAAACTGCCTGCGTATGATGAGAAATGTTCTTATTATACCGCGCGACCTCTATCGGTTAATTTCCGCGAAAGCACGGTCACGAACCGAAACAACAGTGTTCTATTCAAGACACTTTTCAACTTTTAGTCCGGCAACACATATTTTCATTCACTAAGACAGTGACCTTCCCGCCGGAGTTTGACCTTCAAGGTTTTTGTCCAGCGGAGTCTCAATTTTAACTGTCTCACTTTTTACTTTTTTACTTTTATTAATTGCAAATTTCTTTCTTTTTCTTTTCCTTGTCCAACGCACTATCACTGTTTAAACACTTGTTTTTTACTTACAATTTATTAATTGTCCGTAAACACGCCTGTACGTTTCAACAATCAAACAGCGAATGACCAAAGATAGGGACGAGTGTGTTCTAGATTAACGTGGGTTCCCGCCATGATGGCCCGACCTCACGGCGATCTTAACACCGGGTGAAAATAATGCGTCCACCAACGCCCCCATGCCGAAACATGAGTACCAATTCGAATTCATGCATTTGGACATGTTTTCCCCCTTGGTTTGGAGCGAAGCCTAAATGCAAAAATAAACAAAAAGAAAATAAAATGAACCAAACCAAAAACATACATCAACAAAAAGAACAAAAACAACGATAAACAATCGCCCTCATGGGCGACTCATCGGCCACATCGTGACACCAGCAAGGACGTCACGTACAACAAAAATAAACAAACAATTAACGCAGCCTCCCTCACGGGCGACTTATTTGACCATAAAGGCACCAGCAGGACAATACGCACAGATAAACAAACAACATAAACAACGAAGAGGCAGCAGGGGGGAAACAGCAAGTACAGCAGTTGAAATCAGCAATGAGCAGCAAGCAGGAAAAACGATCGAAGTACAGCAGCGATTCGGCCACAGCAACGATGGCAGCGAGTATCAAACTTTTGAATCTTAAAAATCTATAAATGAAAAAAACACTTTCACTTTCTTGTTTTCAAATTAAGACTGTTTTATTAATATTCTTGTACTTTCTTAAATACTAATTTTACAATCCGTCTTCTTATAGTTAAGTATATAAATATTTGCTTGCCAATCATATTAATAGTGGAATTGAATGTTGCCAATCAATTCCCAATAAATTGATAATGAAAATGCATTATTGCAAAACAATTCCCAATAAATTAATAATGAAATGTGTTATTGCAAAACGATTCCCAATAAATTTGTCTGTGTTAATATGTTGAAGTTGCATTTAGTTAGTGGTTACAAAAATGCAAATTATTAATAGTGAACTAAATAAAGTTCGTAACCAGTTCTTGGAATTAAGAAAAAGGTCAAGCATAAGTATTTATATTTAGGTACGTATATAAATATTTATATTATATTATTCGTAAACAGTTCTTGGGATTGAATTTTATGTTATGAGAATAAAGTAAAAATAAAGTAGGTAAATTAAAGTGAGTACGTACATGTTTATATATGTACGTACGTTAACATTTATATTATATTGGTTCGTGTTAAGGGAATAACAGGAGACATTATAACACCCCCACCGTTAGATTGAGGCTCCGACGAAACGTTATAGATTTTTTGTCTTATAATATATATAAAAACTAAAATGATGCATAAAATAATTACAATATCTACGCTATAACTAATAGTTTTTGTTGTCTTATCGTAGTGTATTACATTGTTTAAATTTGCTTCGTATTTTAATTGTTTTAAGTATAGTGTTTCTAATTTTAAATCGTTTAGGGTAACATTTTTGTTGTTTTTGATTTTTGTTATTATATTTGGTAATATTATTTTATCTCTAATTCTTAAGTTAACATTAGTAAAATTATTGTTTTTTGTTAGAATTTTACAATTTTCGAATTTTATAAGGAAAGTTCCTTTAATTTGTAATTCTTCTTTGTTACAGATATGTTTAAGATTTTGGTAATAATTTTGAAATATAAGTAGTCCGGGAAGTATTTCTACTTCTACTTCTTTATACTCTAAAATATTTTGTATACAGTCATTTTTAAGAGTGATTAGGTTTTTCTCTAAGTTATCTTGAAAAAATGGCTTATATATTTTTTTGCTTTGATCAGTAAGTATTGTGTGTTGTTTTAATGCTAATGTTTTATTTTTAATATCCGGAATTGGTTCAAAAGTGATTTTGTTAAGAGTGTATTTTGAATATGAGGGTATTTTAAAAATTAGTAATATATTTTTGTCCTGAAGGGCCACAGACACCTTTATGTTTGTGTAGCTGTCAAAATCTGCTATAAGGTCCGTTTCCTTTGGCGTTAAGATGTCAGTTGGGATAATTCCAAGTTTACTAGAAAAAATTACCTGCCCTATGTCATCTATGTGATCCCGTAAAAGTGATATGTCATTGTTAATTTGATAGATGTTTTTCATAAACACTACTTCATCCTCTAATGTTGCTATTTTATTTTAGAAAATATTTTTGAATTGGTTTAAGTACTTTCCTACGTGTGTTTGTTGTATATTGATATGATTCATTATATTATGTATCTGCGTTGATAATAAGTTGTTGAATTGTGTTAGATTGTGTATTGTGTTAGTTAAAAGTCCTTCGTTTTCATAAAGTTGCTGCAAACTAGTATTAAAGTGTTCCTCATCTTCACTGTCCATTGTTCCTGCTATAACTTTTAGTCCCTTCCCTAATATGTTAATCAGTCCTCGTTTTTGTCTAAATTTTGGATTCAAACTTTCAATCTTAGCTTTAAGTATGACAAAGTTTTTGTCAACAGTATCTAGTAATGTCTTAGAGTCCGTGGTAGTAGTTTTAAGTGTAGCTATGTTATCTGCAAGTAAGTCAACTGTTTCTTCATACAAGGTTGTATTAATCACATGTATTATTTTGGAGTAAGATTCTATTGGCCTGACTTCGTCTAGTTTAATTGGAATATATCCATTGTTATTGGTAAGATCTTGAATATCTAAATATTGCGTTTTTGTGATTGTGAAGAAAGTGAATATTATCGCCCAAGTTGTCATCTGAAAGAGAATTATTTTGTGGATTTTATAGTAGGATTACCTCTGTCCTGGTATTTTCTTTTGTGTTCAACGTGAGATTTATAGTATTTATGTCCAGTTCCTATTGTCTGTATATGGTCCTCATCTATTTTTTTTTGTATTTACCTTTCTATATTTTCTATGATTCTTCCCACCTCTTATTTCTCTAACATAGTTAGTTCCATCTTCTAGTTCTACATCTTTTCTGTTTTGATTTAATTTCTGTATATATTTTTCCTTTTTGGAATTTATTAGGTTCTGAATTTCTTTATATCTATCTTCATGTATTTTGCCGTTTAAAAAGTCAATGGGCTTGATTCCTGTGGCACTATGGATTGTATTGTTGTAGAAACCTATTATCCTCATCATTTTGTCTTCTATAGTCTCGTCCCTATTTCTGTCATCATGTCTTAGTAAACGTATGTGTTCGTTAATTGTATTGTGTAACCGTTCGATGTCTGCGTTGGATGTGTGATTGCTATTGGACGTGAAGTGTATTTCAATGTTCTCCTCTTTCAAAAATTGTTGCATGGGAATAGCCTTAAATCCGAGTTCGTTGTCCACTATAATTTTGTTTACTTTGCCGTACGTATTTATAATTTGCAGTAATTTAGTTTTAAACTCTGTCCAATTCCTTCCATTGATTTGAAGTGCCAATGCGAATTTAGAGAATTTATCTATTGCTGTCGGGAACAGTTTTTTTTCTAAAGTGTAAAATACATCCAAGTGCATCACTTCGCGGGGTCTAGATGGAGTTTCAGTAATTTTGTGCGGTATTTTGGGACGTTTCCTCTCATATTTCTCAAGGTTGCATATTTCGCAGTTATTTATAAACTGTGTAATTCTTAGCTTCAATTTAGGGTTGTAGACACGTTCTATGAGTTCTTTAAAAACTGCTTGAATACCTCGGTGATTTTTGTCAAGGTGTTCACTTTTTATGGTCGCCGTTAGTGTTTCTTCGTCTTCTATATCTTCTACTAGGTGAAAGCATCTTATGATCCTAAATTTTGTGTTATTTGCGAAGAGTTCGTCGAACTTCGTTTGTAGCACTGTATAAAAGTCTTCTTCTATTAGAACAGCATTCAACTGCGCAGGGTTAAAATGATTCTTAAGTAGGATGATTGCTGTTTCTCTATCCAGTTCCTTAGTATAGATAGTTTTTCTGTTATTTCCAAAAATTGTTTTGCTTTTTATCTTCAGTGAGCCTGATGTTATTTTTGTAATAATAATTTGATTTTTGAATATGTTAATTGGGGATTTGGTTTCTTTTATTGTTGTGTGGTTTAATTCTAATGTATTAATATTACCTTAATCAGGTTCGATCCTGGATAAGGCATCGGCGTTGCCATTTTTAACCCCTCTTTTATACTTAATCTGGTAGTCAAATTCTCGTAATTTAAGTCTCCATCTTACAAGTTTGGAGTTGGGCTCTTTTATTGAGAAAAGCCATGTTAGAGGCTTATGGTCTATTTCTATTATGAATCTACGGCCGAAAAGGTAAGGCCTGAAATATTTCGTTGCCCATATAAGAGCTAGTAGTTCCTTTTCTATGGTACTATAGTTAATTTCATGTGTGTTTAGGGTACGACTTGCGAAACATATTGGATAGTCGTTCTGTGAGAGAATTGCTCCCAACGCGTAGTTGCTGGCATCCGTTGTTAGGGTAAACTGCTTTGTAAAATCCGGATACGCCAATATTGGGTCATGGATAAGTAATGTTTTAAGTCTGTTAAAGCTTTTTTCGTATTCTGGGTCAGATATATTTAGTTTAGTATCTTTTTTTAAATATTTTGTCATGGGTTTGGCGATTAAAGAATAATCTTTAATAAATTTCCTATAATAGCCGGTAAGGCCTAAAAATTGCTTGATTTGTTTTGTACTTTTAGGGATCGGGAAATTTTTAACACATTCTATTTTTTTGGGGTTTGTTTTAATACCTGCTGGTGTTATTATATGACCAAGGAATTCCGTTTCTCTCTTGAGGAATTCGGACTTATCTAGTTGGATCTTGAGATTTGCGTCTTTTAAGCGATTGAAAATGAGTTTGATGGAATTTATATGTTCTTGTAGGGATGCAGAAAAAATTATTACGTCGTCTAAATAAACTAGACAGATTTTGTTAACGTAGTTTTTTAGGATGTTGTTCATCAGCCGCTGGAAGGTCGCTGGGGCTGTCTTCAGTCCAAACGGCATTCTGAGGAACTCGTATTGTCCTCCTTCGACGCTAAAGGCGGTTTTATGAATATCTTGCTCTTCTATTTCTATTTGATGAAATCCCTTGGCAAGGTCTAGTGTGGTAAAATACTGGCATCTTCCCAGTTTATCTAGGATTTCATCGATATTGGGTATTGGGTATTTGTCATCGATAGTTACCTCGTTTAATTGCGGTAATCAATGACAAGTCTCCATTTTTTCTTCCCGCTAGCATCCGCTTTCTTGGGAACAATCCAAATGGGTGCGGAATATGGGGAGTTGCTATGTCTTATTATTCCGTTGTTGAGCATTTCCTGAATTTGATTCTCTACTTCATTCTTGTGAATGTAGGGGTATCTGTATGATTTGGTAAAAATAGGAATATTGGTTGTAGTTCTAATGCTATGTTTTATAGCGAAAGTTCCTTATTTTCTTGATAGAAAATATCATGGTACTTGTTTATTATTGGTAGTAATTGTGATTTTTCTTCAGAGTTTAAATGATCAATTCGAATCTGGCTTCTTAGGGGTTGAGAGTTTGATGCAAAATTTAACTGGGTGTTCAGAGGATCTATTATTATTCCATTCTTATGTAACTCATTGGTGTAATTATTTTCTTCTTGTTCAATATTTTCCTTATAGTGGTCTCTGTTTCTAACAAAGAGTTGTAGCGTATTTGCTCCAATCTTTATTGTATTGCTTTCATAGCAAATTCGTGCTTCTAATGGTCGGAATAAGTCGTTGCCTATAAGTCCGTTGTAGTATTCATGAAAGTTTGTTATGTAAAATTCTATTGTGTCGAGTACTGTACGAAATTCTTTAAAAGCGGGAATTTTGACTTTTTCATAAATATTTATTTCGTGTTGCAAAGTTTTTATAGGGATTGGCGTAATTTTCTGTATCCATTTAGGATGACAAATATTTGGGTTCAAGATAGAGTTGGTTGCACCTGTATCTATTATTAATTTTATGTGTCCCAACTTAGTTTTAATTTTTATATATGGTAATTCCCTGAGGCTGGAGACCGAAAATTTTCATTTTTACCTATGTTTTGATCGTGATTTTTCGGTGTTTCGAACTTATTTATATCCATTGGTTCAGGTGTTGGAAAGCGGTTGTCCCATTGTGGGTTTGGTCTATCTTGTCGTTTAAAAGGATTCCAATTACTTCGTTCTTCGTGTTGGTTATAGTTATTCTGATTATTACTTCTTTCTGCATTATGTTGTGAATATTGTCCATTATGTTGGTTGTATCTATTTCGGTCTGTTCGTCCTTGTCTATTATTTGAAAAGTTCTGCCCATTATTGTTTGTTTGTCGATTGTGAGAGGAATTTTGAGTACTACTATGATACTGTTGAGGTCTATTTGGTTGTTTTCCATATGCAGAAAATATCCCACCTAAAGGTGAATTATATGCGTAACCTGCATGAAACAATATTTCTATTGCCTCTTCGAGAGTTTCTGGTTTTCTACACGTTAAAATCGTACGCATGGGTTCAGGTATTTTTTCTTTGAACACATTCAGAGCAGTTCTTCTATTATTTCTTGCACATTCATTTGCTGCTGGGCCTGGGCCAATTGTTGTTATTGTCTTATTGTTAAGGTTCCTAAGTTTTTTTTTTTATTTCGTTGTAGAATTCAACGCTGTTGTTAGCAAAATTAGTGCTTTTTAGTTTGTCGAATAATTCTTCTAGACTACACCTGTCGCCAAAGTTGTGGTTTAATATTGTTTTAATATCTGTCCAAGATTGAGCTTGGCAGTTAATTTCTATTATTTCCCGTGCCCTCCCAGTAAGTCTAGCTTTAATAAGGTCTGAAAATAAGAGTTGGGACGGCTCGTCATATGCGGCCAGAATCGGATGCACTCTGTCTATTAAATTAGTAAAATTTTGTAATTCGCGATAGTCTCCATTAAATTCGGGAAGTCGACTTAAGTATTTTACTGGATCTATCCTAACTGAAAGTGGTTGGTTTTGTTCAGTCATTTCTGTTGTTATAAAAACGTCTTATTATTTTCCTGAAAAGGCGTATGTTCCTAGTAATTCTTCTACGTGGTTCTGGTCTTGTAACTTCGCTAATGTCCGTCAGGTAACCGTCATTCGATTCAAACCCTGAGTCTAAAGTATATTGTGTGTAGGGGTCTATGGCTTCTTCTACGAATTCTAAGTCTGAAGGATAATCGGATACTGAGCTACTATCACTCATATATCGCCACAAAAAAAATTTTTTTTTTGTCACCCGATTTTAATTTATGTATAGAAAAATAAAATTAATCTAAACTTACTTTTCGTTGATAGTGTTGTCTTCTTAAAGGTGTTGTCTTCCTGGAACTCGAGCAGTTATGTTTGGTTGCTGTTTCCTTGATGAACTTAAAGCTTTCGTAAGTTGTTATTCAAGTTATTGTTCACGGCGTGAACAGATCTTCTTCCTTCTTTTGAGTTGATAGTGTTGTCTTCTTAAAGGTGTTGTTTTCCTGGAACACGTGCAGTTATTTTTGATTGTGGTTTCTTGCTGAACTTAAAGCTTTCGTAAGTTGTTATTTAAGTTGTTGTTCCGGGCATGAACAGGTTTTCTTTCTTCTTTTTTTTTTCTAAAGATATATCTTTATACCCTTATTTTATTAAAGCATAAATCTTGTTATCCTCTTTATCTCTAAGGATGTATCTTTTATATCCTTATTTTATATAAAAGGTAAGTCTTTTTATCCTTTTTATAAAAAATGTTTTATCCTTATTTTATTTAAAAGGTAAATCTTTTTATCCTTTTTATAACAAAACGTTTCTTCGTAAGGAAAAAAAATTTTTTTAACCTTATTTTATTTAAAAGGTAAATCTTTTTATCCTTTTTATAACAAAATATTTCTTCTAAGGAAAAATTATTTTTTATCCTTATTTTATTTAAAAGGTAAATCTTTTTATCCTTTTTTATACATATTTTTCTTCTAAGGATATATCTTTATATCCTTATTTTGCAGAGTCCGTATTAAGGATAAAAATCCTAGTACTATCACAAACAAACAAAAATTTTCACTTTTTACTTTTATGTTGGATAGGACTTACGGATCCTACCGACTGCGCCACTTTTGAATCTTAAAAATGTATAAATGAAAAAAAAAAACACTTTCACTTTCTTGTTTTCAAATTAAGACTGTTTTATTAATATTCTTGTACTTTCTTAAATACTAATTTTACAATCCGTTTTCTTATAGTTAAGTATATAAATATTTGCTTGCCAATCATATTAATAGTGGAATTGAATGTCGCCAATCCATTTCCAATAAATTGATAATGAAAATGCATTATTGCAAAACAATTCCCAATAAATTAATAATGAAATGTGTTATTGCAAAACGATTCCCAATAAATTTGTCTGTGTTAATATGTTGAAGTTGCATTTAGTTAGTGGTTACAAAAATGCAAATTATTAATAGTGAACTAAATAAAGTTCGTAACCAGTTCTTGGAATTAAGAAAAAGGTCAAGCATAAGTATTTATATTTAGGTACGTATATAAATATTTATATTATATTATTCGTAAACAGTTCTTGGGATTGAATTTTATGTTATGAGAATAAAGTAAAAATAAAGTAGGTAAATTAAAGTGAGTACGTACATGTTTATATATGTACGTACGTTAACATTTATATTATATTGGTTCGTGTTAAGGGAATAACAGGAGACATTATAACATATCAACCGGCTGATGATGGCAGTAGGAGACCAGCAACGGCAGGAAAAACCATACTCGCGAATGCCTGCATAGAGGCCACCTCCACTAACGTCCCGTTCTCCTGCTATTAAATAACTGTCGGGCAAAAACGCCCAACCTCCCAAAAGTCCGACCATCCTCTAAGGCCCGACTGAAATCCTAACCCGCCCCAGTATGAGTAATACCCATACTATCTAGGTCCCTAATGTCATCATAGTCCGGGCACTCCGTCAGTACATGCACCCAGTCCTCAGGTCTCCTCCCACACCGACAGTCAGCAGAGTCAGACAAACCTCGCCTATGCAGAAAGGCATTAAGCGAGCCATGTCCCGTCAGTAAAAAGCCCAAACTTAAGCCGAAGCCAAAGTCAGGGCGTTTCTGTACGAACGTCGCGTCACGTATGAACTCATACGTTGCCCTCCCATGGTCCTCCTACTCTCCCCATTCACCAAGTCAGAAGCAGAAATCCAATCGCCGTCTAGAAGCGGTAGCCCCTTCTTGATCTTGAAAGCAATAGCACGACGTATTGCTTCCAGATCAAGGGGGGCCACACCTAGCAACATCTGCAGAGCGTCAGTAGATACTGTCCTACAGACCGGCATGCACGCCAGCATAGCAATACGCTGACATGACAAGACCTTGTTTCTGCCTACAACAGTCATAACCGTTTCGTACCACACCGGTGCACCAAACATCACACACGCAACGAATAGTCCATCATATATGAACAGCACGCCTGCTAAGGCCCCAGTCACTTCTAAGGATGCGCCTAACTTTAGCTACCACAGTAGCCAACCTGTCCGCAACATGAGAGAAATGAACAAAAAATTTCATCCTCTCACTCTTCACTATACCCAAATACTTGACCTGAGTCACGTAATTGAGCCTAGTGTTACCAGACCGAATGACTGGGTGGCGACCCTGTGACAACTTGCCCTTGAACAACATTGTCACAGTCTTGTCCCACGCCACACCAACACCTACAAGATCGCCCCAATCACTCACGTCACGCATGGCTTGCGCACCACTGATCTCCAGAGACTCACGAGTCTGTCCTTCAACCAGAATGAGCAAGTCATCCGCATACGCGCACACTTTGTAGGAACGCCCTAGCTGCCTTATCAGAGAATCCATCATAATGTTCCATATATATGGACCACAGATGGAGCCCTGCGGACAACCACGAGTGACGTCCCTCCAAGCCGTGTCGCTGGCACCTACAACACAAGCCCTCCTACTACTGAAATAACTCCTCCAAAGAGAAAGCCCCCTACAACCTACCGCCTCCAACCTGTCAAGAAACTTATCCCAGGAAAGATAGTCAAACGCACCCTTAAAGTCCACAAAAATGCCAAGAACATACCTGGCCGTCGACTCACCTACACTGCGACGAACGTGCACCCATGCATCCTCGACGCTCCTACCTTCCCTAAAACCAAATTGGAACTCAGAAATGCCCTCACTGTTATCTTCCGAGGATTACTCCTCACTCTCTCGGGAGACTTCAGAAGGACAACAATTCGGGCCACTTTCCAAGCCCCAGGGAAATAGCCCTCCCTAATGAGAGGAGGATCACCAACTGGCTCCGCTCTTGGAAAGAAAACCCCCAAAAGTACGTCAGTACATTCCCTCTAAGATGTCGACCTTACATCGCCAACCTGGAGGCAAGCTAAGTCCACCTGCCTATTCTTACCCCTGCAGATACGGTAAACCGCACCCCAGGGATCGTCCCTATTGTCCCGTACGAAGCTCCTCCATTGGTCCTCTTTTATCCTAACCAGCATGTCCTTGTACGTTCTAAGGGCAGACAGATAGTCAGCTTTACGCTGAGCTAGATCTTCATTATTGGAACGCCTGGCTCTTTGGAATCGCTTCCTGAGACGCCTTGTATTCCTCCGCATAGTATCCAGCTCACGGGTCCACCATTTGACCTTGCTTAGCCTAGTCTTGCGACGTCGACCAAGCTGTGCATCATTCACCGCACACATCCACCGATCTATACTGCTGACCTGGTCATCTATCGTCAGTGCCCTAAAGTCATCTAATGACTGCTCTAAAGCAGCCGCCCTAAAACATTCCGTGTAATGGTCCCAGTCCACATCGTAGAGCCGCCACTGGTGAAGTGACGACGTCTCCCTAGTCTGTTCCCGATTACGAGAAGTAACCATAATCTCAAGCGGGTTATGATCACTTGACCCCCACCCGTCACACACCCTCCACCTAAAGTGAAATCTTGTCATTGCCGCTCCATTTCCGACCGTCACGTCGATGTCACTGACGCCCGATGGACCATCGAAAGTATATAAATCGCCCGGCTCATTGAGAACACTCAAACTCACCGTAGCCAACCATTCGCAGAGCATCTCGCCTCTCACACGGTTCCGACGCCAAGAAGAATTCTTTGGCATCTTAGAGAACCACATGGGAGAGGATGTATTAGCGTCCATTCCTAGGATGAGCGGAGTGCTACTCTCAAGGAGTAGCAAGCCATCCATATACCTAAAATACGGTTCCATAGAGTCGCCAGGCCTACAATAGATGCTAGCCAAAAACATCTCACCAAACCCCCCTTCTGCTCGAACGCAGACCCCCACTGACTAGAACTAACTACTGTACAGTCAATGTTACTGTCATTAACTATAACTGCAGAGTTACCCCCCCGTCCGTGAATACTCGCATACCCCCCGGTAAACCCCTAATGGAGGCACCCGCGAAATATGGCTCCTGCACAAGTGCAAAATTCACATCCAAAGCGCACATCATCTGCCCAAACTCGCAAACCACCGCATAAGCCCGCTGACAGTTGTACTGTATAATTCGCAAGTTAGCCATATCCATAATTCATTTAGTGTCTCGCGTTCGCTCTGGCGGTCCTTGCTGCTATGACTGGGCATGCAGCCGACATCATCATGTGATCCGATGGCAGACCCTTAAATGCGCAATTCCTACACCGCATGGGGTTTGGACATTGAGAAGCCCAGTGACCCGTCAATCCACAATGGCGGCAAACATCCTCGCGCATTCTACAATCGCGAACCCGATGGTCAAAACCAAGGCACCGATAACAGGCCTGGACGACATCCTGTGGCCGTACATTGAAACGGAACCACTTAATATACGCACCATTTGCCACCAATTGCTCCATTACCGTCTTGGTAACCTCCAAAATAACATTCGTCTGGCTACCGGTATTTGTCTTCCACGGACTACTCACCAGGCGAACGCTCTTAGTGAACACTTCAGTGGACATCTTTTCCTTAAGGTTCATCTCGTACAACTCCTTCATGAATTCGTCCGTAGTCAACTCCGTATGGACGCGTTGCCCGACGACCCTCGGTCCTAACTTCTCGTTCACTTTTACCTCCAATCCCACCTCAGCGAACTTGGCATTTGCGGCGATCTTTTCCCTTTCAGCAATTGATGGGGTGCGGATTATAGCACCACCATCCCTCAAAGGCTGTACACCATGGACCCTAACACCAAGTGTAGGCCCGACCTCCCCTACTACCTTCTGCACGACGTCCTTTGACGAGACGCCCTTACCACGTCCTACCACAGACCAGGTGTCCACCGGCTTAGGCACCGAAGAAACACCAGCAGCAGCAGCACCACTTCCAATGCCTCCAGCACGGGCCGCAACAGGCCCAGGCTTAAACACTCCAACAGGAGCTCTAGGCGTAGCAAACGACGGACCAGCACCTACCGTAGCAGCAGGACGCGATTCCTCCAGACGGCCCTTCAAAACGCCATTCTCCACCAACAGCCTGATTAACAGAGCTTCATACTTCGACGAGAACTCCATGACCGAACGCGTTAATGCTGGATCAACTCCGTCCTTCAGCATAGCCCCCATCAGTCCCTCAGTGATATCCTTCATATCACCCACAGTCACATCCGACTTCACGGCGATGGAACCACCCGTTTTCTGGGTCTAGCTCTTCTCTCGGAAACACCAACAGCACCAGCCACCTCACCACTACCAATAGCCACACCATCCGTAGCCATGGCAGATACTTCGCCTGCATCGTCAGTACCACCAGCAACAACAGCAGCAGCAACAGCCGAAGCAACAGACGCAACCGAACCACCAGAAGCCCGTTTGGTCTTTGGCGACCCAATCTTCACGCGCTTCCCACGTTCTACACCAAATTCCGATCCGGACACATCACTGTCCGAATGACGGATACGCCGCACTGTGACCGACAGGGCCTTATCAGCCATGCCATCTGTTGTGACATCCGACGCATCTCCCCTCGGTGTCCGTTTGCCAGCCGAAGCCATCGCAAACACACAATCGGCACGGTAACTTACAAAATATATAAGAATATATAAATTTGCACTTACCAAATAAACAAAAAATCAACAGTTTTTATGCTAGATCTTCATTATTGGAACGCCTGGCTCTTTGGAATCGCTTCCTGAGACGCCTTGTATTCCTCCGCATAGTATCCAGCTCACGGGTCCACCATTTGACCTTGCTTAGCCTAGTCTTGCGACGTCGACCAAGCTGTGCATCATTCACCGCACACATCCACCGATCTATACTGCTGACCTGGTCATCTATCGTCAGTGCCCTAAAGTCATCTAATGACTGCTCTAAAGCAGCCGCCCTAAAACATTCCGTGTAATGGTCCCAGTCCACATCGTAGAGCCGCCACTGGTGAAGTGACGACGTCTCCCTAGTCTGTTCCCGATTACGAGAAGTAACCATAATCTCAAGCGGGTTATGATCACTTGACCCCCACCCGTCACACACCCTCCACCTAAAGTGAAATCTTGTCATTGCCGCTCCATTTCCGACCGTCACGTCGATGTCACTGACGCCCGATGGACCATCGAAAGTATATAAATCGCCCGGCTCATTGAGAACACTCAAACTCACCGTAGCCAACCATTCGCAGAGCATCTCGCCTCTCACACGGTTCCGACGCCAAGAAGAATTCTTTGGCATCTTAGAGAACCACATGGGAGAGGATGTATTAGCGTCCATTCCTAGGATGAGCGGAGTGCTACTCTCAAGGAGTAGCAAGCCATCCATATACCTAAAATACGGTTCCATAGAGTCGCCAGGCCTACAATAGATGCTAGCCAAAAACATCTCACCAAACCCCCCTTCTGCTCGAACGCAGACCCCCACTGACTAGAACTAACTACTGTACAGTCAATGTTACTGTCATTAACTATAACTGCAGAGTTACCCCCCCGTCCGTGAATACTCGCATACCCCCCGGTAAACCCCTAATGGAGGCACCCGCGAAATATGGCTCCTGCACAAGTGCAAAATTCACATCCAAAGCGCACATCATCTGCCCAAACTCGCAAACCACCGCATAAGCCCGCTGACAGTTGTACTGTATAATTCGCAAGTTAGCCATATCCATAATTCATTTAGTGTCTCGCGTTCGCTCTGGCGGTCCTTGCTGCTATGACTGGGCATGCAGCCGACATCATCATGTGATCCGATGGCAGACCCTTAAATGCGCAATTCCTACACCGCATGGGGTTTGGACATTGAGAAGCCCAGTGACCCGTCAATCCACAATGGCGGCAAACATCCTCGCGCATTCTACAATCGCGAACCCGATGGTCAAAACCAAGGCACCGATAACAGGCCTGGACGACATCCTGTGGCCGTACATTGAAACGGAACCACTTAATATACGCACCATTTGCCACCAATTGCTCCATTACCGTCTTGGTAACCTCCAAAATAACATTCGTCTGGCTACCGGTATTTGTCTTCCACGGACTACTCACCAGGCGAACGCTCTTAGTGAACACTTCAGTGGACATCTTTTCCTTAAGGTTCATCTCGTACAACTCCTTCATGAATTCGTCCGTAGTCAACTCCGTATGGACGCGTTGCCCGACGACCCTCGGTCCTAACTTCTCGTTCACTTTTACCTCCAATCCCACCTCAGCGAACTTGGCATTTGCGGCGATCTTTTCCCTTTCAGCAATTGATGGGGTGCGGATTATAGCACCACCATCCCTCAAAGGCTGTACACCATGGACCCTAACACCAAGTGTAGGCCCGACCTCCCCTACTACCTTCTGCACGACGTCCTTTGACGAGACGCCCTTACCACGTACTACCACAGACCAGGTGTCCACCGGCTTAGGCACCGAAGAAACACCAGCAGCAGCAGCACCACTTCCAATGCCTCCAGCACGGGCCGCAACAGGCCCAGGCTTAAACACTCCAACAGGAGCTCTAGGCGTAGCAAACGACGGACCAGCACCTACCGTAGCAGCAGGACGCGATTCCTCCAGACGGCCCTTCAAAACGCCATTCTCCACCAACAGCCTGATTAACAGAGCTTCATACTTCGACGAGAACTCCATGACCGAACGCGTTAATGCTGGATCAACTCCGTCCTTCAGCATAGCCCCCATCAGTCCCTCAGTGATATCCTTCATATCACCCACAGTCACATCCGACTTCACGGCGATGGAACCACCCGTTTTCTGGGTCTAGCTCTTCTCTCGGAAACACCAACAGCACCAGCCACCTCACCACTACCAATAGCCACACCATCCGTAGCCATGGCAGATACTTCGCCTGCATCGTCAGTACCACCAGCAACAACAGCAGCAGCAACAGCCGAAGCAACAGACGCAACCGAACCACCAGAAGCCCGTTTGGTCTTTGGCGACCCAATCTTCACGCGCTTCCCACGTTCTACACCAAATTCCGATCCGGACACATCACTGTCCGAATGACGGATACGCCGCACTGTGACCGACAGGGCCTTATCAGCCATGCCATCTGTTGTGACATCCGACGCATCTCCCCTCGGTGTCCGTTTGCCAGCCGAAGCCATCGCAAACACACAATCGGCACGGTAACTTACAAAATATATAAGAATATATAAATTTGCACTTACCAAATAAACAAAAAATCAACAGTTTTTATGCAGCAATCGCCCGTAGTCAGCCGCAATCGCCTGCAGTCAGCAGCCACAAGTCCGAAATAACTTTCAGACAAAATCGCAAAAACCCGAAAAAAAATCCCCAAAAATCCCAGAACTTCCCCGGAATTCCCAGAAAGTGGCAACACCAAAAATCGCTGAGCGATAAGTGGCAACACCAAAACCGTCAAGGTGGCAACACCAAAATCGCGAAAGTGGCAACACCAAAAATCGCCAAAACCGAAAATCACTTACAGTTCGTAAAACGACTATACCAAAACCGCACTATGGTAACGCAAAATGTTATTTGGCCGGAGTTTGAACTTCGAGCCGGAGATTGACCTTCAAAATTATTTGCCAGCGGAGTCTCAATCAGCGGAGTCTCAACTTTAAAATAATTTATTCAATCAATTTTCAGTAACACACGCGCACTAAAAAATTCACAATTTAATTTCAATTATTATCCGTAAACACGTCTTAACAATTCAACAATCAAACAGCGAATGACCAAAGATAGGGACAGATGTGATCTGGATTGTGGTTACCTCCCGAAACGGCCTAAACCACAGTGGTCCAACCACCGGGTAGATACAATGCGTCTACCAACGCCCCCATGCCGAAACATGAGTACTAATTCGAATTCATGCATTTGGGCATGTTTTCCCCCTTGGTTTGGAGCGGAGCCTATCTTAAACTCCTGTCGATCTATGGGTCACGACACCCGGTTGCAATGCAACTCCACACCGAGCTTGCGCTCTTCCCGCGTTTTGGGTTTAAACCACAGCCACCACGTTGCTCCCCGAAGGGCCACACCTTAGTCAGGCTGAAACCGAAGTTCCAGGGCCTTCTGACACCCGTGGTACCAGAATTAAGTCTCCGGTCAGACTTCGTAACCGAAGTTAATACCAGTTGAGTTCCAAACAACTCGGGACTGGTGACCCGCGACAAGTCCAAACGTATAGCAATCATAATCCATTTCGCATCGAATTCTCCCAGAAATGCTGCCTACTGCCAGCCAAGTACAACAACGACCCCCTCCCATAGCTCCAAAGAACTATAAGAGGGGACCGTCGCAAAACCTTAGCCGCAGCACGAACCACTACACCAGCACAGAAGGAATCACCAAAACAACAACCACATACAACAAAACAGCACCGGACAACATTGCAAGGCACAGACTAAGAATCTACACAAGGCAACGGGAATGCGAATGCTCGCGCAGCGGACTACCAACTACAAACGCCTTAACCTCCTGCGGAAGGCTATACGGGCAAACACGCGGAGTCTATTTAGACACTCGGCTCTCTATAGAATTCCGCCAAAATCATAACCGTTTCCGATCCTGCTAACGCCCATACTGTCCAAGTCTCTAATGTCGGCATAGAGGGGACATTCCACAAGAAAGTGCCTCCAATCCTCAAAGTCAGCACCGCATCTACAGGCAGAAGAATCAGACAAGGCCCTTTGGTACAAAAATGCATTCAAAGAGCCGTGCCCGGTCAGTAGGAAACCCAAGCTTAAGCCGAAGCAAAAGTCCGGGTGTTCCATTACGAAGGTCGGGTCACGTATGAATTCATACGTGACTCTAACAACGTCACTGTTCTCCCACCTACCCCTCCAGATAGAAACAAGAGGCTCATTCAGAAGCCTCTTGATCGTCTCCGATCCAGCATCTACCAAGTCACCAGCAGCAAGCCAATCATGTCCGAGAAGCGGTAGTCCCCGTTTGATCTTGAAGGCGATAGCTCGACGTATCACTTCCAAGTCAAGGGGGCAACACCCAGCAAGACCTGAAGAGCTTCCGTTGAAACAGTCCGACAAACTGGCATGCAAGCGAGCAAAGCCACCGTCTGACAAGATAACACCTTGTTCCGGCCAACAGCAGACATAACTAGTTCGTACCAAACAGGCGAACCATATGCCGCACAAGCAACAAATAGCCCGCCGTATATGGTACGAGTAGCACGCCTGCTTAGGCCCCAGTCACTCCTAAGAATGCGTCTAACATTACCCACAACGCCACTCAGCTTGTCCCTCACGTAGACAGGATGAACTAAAAAGTTCATCCTTTCTGCCACCATCAGCCCCAGATATTTGACCTGAGTCACGTAACTGAGACTTCTGTTGCCAGCACGTATGCATGGTGGACGAGCCTGCGATAACCTGCCTTTCAACAGCATCATCACAGTCTTGTCCGTAGCTACATCAACACCGACGCCAGCACCCCATTCACAAACAATGCGCATGGCCTGATCACCCCTTCTCTCCAATTCAGCACGAGACTGACCTTCGATGAGAATGAGCAGGTCATCCGCATATGCACACAGCCTGAAGGAGAGGCCGCCGAGCTGCCGTAACAGGGAATCCATCATGAGGTTCCAAATAAATGGACCACAGATGGACCCCTGTGGACAACCACGGACGACATCCCTCCAAACCGTATCGCCGGCCCCAACCACACAAGCTTTCCTGTCGCTGAAGTAACTCTCCCATAAGGCCAGCTCCCGACAGCCTACATTACGTATTCTGGCAAGAACTGAGCCCCACAAGAGGTAGTCAAACGCACCCCTAAAATCAACAAATAGACCGAGGACGTATCTAGCCGAAGAGTCACTTACGCAACGCCTAGCATGTAGCCACGCATCTTCAACGGACCTCCCCTCCCTAAAACCAAACTGGTACTCAGAAGGGCCCTCGCCGTCGCATTCCTTCAGTCGCGCCACCATTATCCTCTCAAGTACTTTTCCAAGTACTGGGAGGAGACTGATGCCCCGATAAGAGCGCGGATTACTCCGCACCTTATCAGGAGACTTCAGAAGCACGACAACACGAGCAATTTTCCAAGCCCTAGGGAAATAGCCCTCACTCAGACACTTCTCGTAGACTGCTTCCAAGTATTCCGGCACAGCCTTCCAGATGCTCTTACACATCTCTCCAGTCATGGCATCAATACCCGGAGACTTCCTACTCCTAGCCCGATAGATACTATCCGAAACCTCCTCCCTCAGAATTGGTGAGCCGACCGCCTCCCTAATGAGAGGAGGACGATCAACCCGCTCCGCATCTGGAAAGAAAGTCCTCAACAAGGCATCCATGCAATCCCGCCAGGAAGTCAGCCCTGCACCATCAACCTGTAAGGATTCCAAAACAAGCCCCCTGTCTCTACCCCTACAAATGCGGTAAACTTTACCCCAAGGATCGTCCCTATTCTCCTGAACAAAGTCCCTCTACTCCTCCTCTTTAACCTGTTCAACACGTCTTTTGTAGACCCGCAGTTGACCCAAATAGACCGCTTTCCGTGCAGCCAAATCTTCTGCTCCAGTGCGCCTGGCCCTCTGGAACAACCTCCTGAGACGCCTGACACCCCTTCGCATCGTATTTAACTCACTAGTCCACCATCTGACGCCCCCTGGCCGCGTCCTACGACAACGACCAAGCAAAACGTCATTGACAGTGCACATCCACTGATCTATTTGCTCCACCTGTTGGTCCACCGTCAGTGCACGAAATGCCCCCAAAGACACGTCCGACACCACAGCCTGAAAGAAATCTGCGTACCCAGACCAGTTCGCGCCGTTTACCCGCCATCTCCGCGGAGACGAGACCGCGATAGCGCGCCTGTGGAAAGACACCTCAATCTCAATGCGATTGTGGTCACTCACGCCACCATCGTCACGTACCCTCCACCTAAAGCTATAAAATGACACAGCTGCATTATTAGCAACTGTGACATCTATATCACTAGTACCATTTGGACCGTCAAACGTATATAGGTCGCTAGCCTCATTTAACACTGAAGCACCCTTTGCGATCAGCCACTCGCTTAGCACAACTCCTCGTCTGTAGTTCAAATACGCAGGCGCACGCCTGGGCATTTTGCAGAACCACATACGAGAGCATGCATTCGCGTCCAAGCCAAGGATAAGTGGGAAGTTACTCGCAAGTAGTAACACCGTATCCATGTATCCAATATAACGGTCCAAAGTACTACTAGGCGGACAGTAGATACTCGCCAAAAATAAACGGCCGGAAGGGCCCTCAACGACAACGCAAACCACCCAACGAGCACAATACACAACAGTACAGGTGATCTCAGGATCGTCAACGACTATCGCAGAATTGCCATGCAGATTCGTAAATACCCGCATTGCAGCCGGCAGTCCCCTAACTCGACCATTCGCATAAAACGGCTCCTGTAAAAGAGCAATTGAAGCCCGCCGTTCCCTTATCGTCTGCCCAAAAACACAAGTCGCCGGATACGATGGCTGCAAATTCTGTTGAATTATTGTAATTCCCTCCATACTTAATGACCTTAAGGCCCCAGCTTATCATTGACGCTGACATCCAGCCCAACCTCCTCAAATTTCTTGTTGGCAGCTATACGCTCCCTCTCGGCAACGGACGGGGTCCGAATTACTGCTCCTCCCGATTTAATAGGACGCACCTCGTGCACCCGAACACCCAGGGTAGGACCCACCTCAGTAACCACCTTCTCAACAACCTCCTTGGAAGTCGCAGTACCACGCCCCTTTACCGCCACGGACCACGTGTCCACAGGCTTTGGCGTAGCCACAGGAGCCACAGAAGCAGCCGGCTCAGCCCGCACTCCAGTCAGCACTCCAGTCGGTATCTTGGGGACAGCGAACGTCCCGGTCTCAGCCGCTCCAACTCTCTTGTCACCACCAGCCTCCAGGCGACCACGCAGCTACCCGTTTTCCTCCACCAGCTTCATCAGGAGCTTCTCATACTGCGACGCGCAGCGCAGCAGCTTCCTGGCATTGTCAGTGCCAATGCCATCCGAAAGGGTCACATCCGTCAGCTCATCAGTGACCTCCTTCATGTGATTTACAGTTTCGGCCTCGACTTCCGCTCCTTCAAGCCGTTCCCGCCTTCAGCCCCCGAAGTCACAGCAGCCGCAGAAACCATCCCACCATCACCCTCGTCCATCCCCGATATTACCTCGACGGAGTCGCGTCTAACGACTTTAGTCGAAGCAGCACCAACAGCACCAACAGCACCAGCAGAACCAGCAGCACCAGCAGCAGCAGCGGAAGCAGCAGCAGCAGCCCTCTTCGCCTTAGACGAGCCTGGCTTGTATCTCTTGCCAGTCATTATATCCCCTTCCGTGCTAGACAGCTCACTGTCCGTGTGTCTGACCCTCCTTCCACCCATTTGAGCCGGCCCACGTACATCATCTGTTGTGATGTCGCTAGCGTCGCCCTTGGCCTTCGGCTTGCGTTTTGACGCAGGCACCGGCATGTCGGCCACACTTCAAAATTTCAACAAAAAATACAAAAGGTTTTCACCTACCTTGTAGACTGCCCTCGTACGATGAAATATAAAAATTCTTTTTTTTGCACCGCGCGACCTCTACCGGTTAATATTCGCGATAGTACGTACACTAACCGGAAAAACAGCGTTCTTATTCAATACACTTTCCTCTTATTTTTCAAATTACAATCCGGCAATAATTTTCCGGCAACACTTATCTTTTTTTTTAAAACAGCTATGACCTTCCCGCCGGAGTTTCACCTTGAAGGTTTTGCCAGCGGAGTCTCAACTTTTGGCTGTCTCACTTTTAATTTACTTTTATTAGTTGCAGATTTACTGTCTTTTTCTATTCTCTGTCGCACTCACAAACACTATTTAACACTTGTACTTTTACTAGCAATTTATCAACTGTCCGTAAACACGTCTGCTCGATTCAAATGTTAAACAACGAATGACCAAAGATAGGGACAGAGCGAAACTCGTTAATTGTTTTAAAAATACTTTTATATTGATTAGAAGACTCTTGTTTATTTAAATATTGTATACGTTATTGCCGCCGTCTAAGTTTTTAAGTTTTATAAAGCAGAGCAATATTTGATACATATGAATTTCATTGATTTGATGTTATTGCCTTATAAAGTTAAAATATAAAATGAATTTCATTATTTTGATATTCTTGATCATTTTTACAAGTCGAATATAAACAGTAATATTTATAATTATATTATTTCTATATTGATTGAAACTATCTTCATTTTATATTTTAGAGCTTATATTATTTAGACAATTTATAAAACACGTATTTTGATGATATTGCCTTATAAATAAAATAAGACTTTTCGATAGATTAAAGATAGGGACAGAGCGAAACGCGTTTTTTTTTTTTTGAAAAATACTTTTATATTGATTAGAAGACTCGTGTTTATTTAAATAATGTATATGTTATTGCCGCCGTTTAAGTTTTTAAGTTTTATAAAGCAAAACAATATTTGATACATATGAATTTCATTGTTTTGATGAATTTCATTGTTTTGATTTTGATGATATTGCCTTATAAAGTTAAAATATAAAATGAATTTCATTATTTTGATATTCTTTACCATTTTACAAGTCGAATATAAACAGTAATATTTATAATTATATTCTTTCTATATTGATTGAAACTATCTTCATTTTATATTTTAGAGCTTATATTATTTAGACAATTTATAAAACACAGATTTTGATGATATTGCCTTATAAATAAAATAAGGCTGTTCGATAGATTAAAGATAGGGACAAATGTGATACAGATTTACGTGGTTTCCTTCCAAAATGGTCTAACTCCACGATGTTCTAAACACTGGGTGAATACAATGCGTCTACCAACGCCCCCATGCCGAAACATGAGTACCAATTCGAATTCATGTATTTGGACATGTTTTCCCCCTTGGTTTGGAGCGGAGCCTATCTAAAACTCCTGCCGTTCTACGGGTCACGGCACCCGGTTGAAATGTAACTCCACATTGAGCTTGCGCTTTCCCCGCGTTTTGGGTTTAAAGCACAGCCACCACGTTGCTCCCCGAAGGGCCACTCCATTGTCAGGCTGAAACCGAGGTTCCAGGGGCACCTGACACCCGTGGTACCAGATTAAAGACTCCGGTCAGACTTCGTAACCGAGATTACTTCCAGTTGGGCTCCGAATAACCCGGGACTGGTGACCCACAGCAACAAAACATAACAACACACATCAAAATAAAATGCACAAACAAACGCACAAAAACAATGAACAGCCGCCCTCACGAGCGACACTTTGTGCCACAACAAGTGACACCAGCAAGGACAACACGAACAACTGAGACAACAATTAACGTAGTTTTCCTCACGGATAAACTTAGTCAACAAAATGACACAGCAACAATAAAAACGACGACAAAATAATCTGCAACCAGAAACTTGCTACCAGCGCCAGCCACCTACAAAAGGAACCAGGAACCAGCAACCAGCTTCCAGCCATCAGCTTCAATCCAATCCATTATCCAAATCATAGTCCATATCAACAAACGAGACTCATCCAGGAGTTGCTTACTACATGCCCAAGTACTACAGAAGCCACCCCTTAAAGCCCCAAAAGGGCTAGAAGAAGAGACCGCCGCAAAACCATGGCTGCTGCACAAACACAAGACATCAGCCACAGCGAAGACCACAGCAAACAACAACAACCAACATCAGCCATGTTACAGGACAACAATACGTAGCGGACAACGTTGGCGATACACGAGGACACCGGGTTTGTGAACAACCGTACAGAACGCCACCAAACTACACACGCCTCAACCTCCTCAAAAAGGACACACAGGCAAATTCGCGCAGTCTAGTTAATGCATCCACATTCCCCAAAATGCTACTAAAATTCCAGCTGTCGCCAGAGCTAATAACACCCATACTATTTAAGTCCCTGATGTCATCATATATGGGACACTCAGTCAGCATGTGCCTCCAATCCTCGCAACTAGCCCCACACCTACAGGCAGCAGAATCAGACAAGGCCCTGTGATGCAAGAATGCATTCAGAGAGCCATGACCGGTCAGTAAGAAACCCAGATTTAAGCCGAAACTAAAGTCTGGGCGTTCCCGCATAAAAATAGGGTCACGCATGAATTCATACGTCACTCTACCTGCACTACTGTTCTCCCACCTGCTCCTCCACATAGTAACAAGACGCTCATCTAAGAGTCTCTTGACTGTCCTTTCTCCTACATCCACCAAGTCATCAGCAGAAAGCCAATCATGCGCTAGAAGCGTTAGCCCCCGTTTAACTTTGAAGGCAATAGCACGACGTATTTCCTCCAAATCAAGGGGTGCAACACCCAGCAAGACCCGAAGAGCATCCGTTGAAACTGTTCTACAGACCGGTATGCAAGCGAGCATACTACCCTCTGACAAGATAAAATCCTCTTCCTGCCAACAACAGACATGGCCATATCGTACCAAACAGGCGCACCATAAGTTGCACAGGCAACAAACAGTCCGCAGTATATGGTCCGAGTGGCACGCCTGCTAAGGCCCCAGTCACTCCTAAGTATACGTCTGACATTACCTACAACCCCACTCAGCTTGTCCCTCACATAGACAGGATGAACTAAAAAGTTCATCCTTTCTGCCACCATTAGCCCCAGGTATTTGACTTGCGTCGCATAGCTGAGACTTCTGTCACCTGCTCGTATGCATGGTGGACGAGCCTGTGATAACCTGCCTTTCAGCAGCATCATCACAGTCTTGTCCGTGGCCACATCAACATCGACACTAGCACCCCATTCACAAGCAATGCGCATGGCCTGATTACCTCTTCTCTGCAATTCAGCACGAGACTGACCTTCGACAAGAATAAGCAAGTCATCCGCATATGCGCACAGCCTGAAAGATAGGTCGCCGAGCTGCCGCAGCAGGAAATCCATCATGAGGTTCCAAATAAATGGGCAACAGATGGATCCCTGCGGACAACCACTGACGACATCCCTCCAGACCATATCGCTGGCGCCCACCACACAAGCTTTCCTGCCGCTGAAGTAACTCTCCCATAAAGCCAGCTCCCGACAGCCTACCTCACGTATTCTATCAAGAACCTGGCCCCACAAGAGGTTGTCAAACGCACCCTTAAAATCGACAAATAGTCCAAGGACATACCTGCCAGAATAGTCGTCCACACAGCGCTTAACATGCAGCCACGCATCCTCAACGGATCTCCCCTCCCTAAAACCAAACTGATACTCAGAAAGACTCCCGCTGACACACTCCTTCAGCCGCGCCACCATCATCCTCTCCAGTACTCTCCAGCGACTTTCTACTTTTAATTCGACAGATGCTATCAGAAACCTCCGATCCTACCAGAATTGGGGGGCCAACCTCCTCCCTAATGAGAGGAGGGCGATCGACCCGTTCCGCCTCTGAAAAGAACGTTCCTAATAAGGCGTCTACACAATCCCGCCAGGTAGTCAACAAAACGGCGCCAACCTGAAGAGATTCTAAAATCAGCCCCCTGTTCCTACCCCTACAGATGCGATAGACCTTACCCCAAGGATCGTACCTATTGCAATCTACATACGCCCTCCACTCGTCCTCCTTAACCTTCTCTATCCGTCTTTTGTACAACCGCAGGCTGGCCAGATAGGCCGTTCTTCGCATAGCTAAATCCTCAGCGCCGGAACGTCTGGACCTCTGGTACAACCTCCTGAGGCGCCTTACGTCCCTTCGCATCGTATCCAGTTCGCTAGTCCACCACCTAACGCCACCCGGCCGCGTCCTTCGACAACGACTAAGAACAACGTCATTAACAGTGCACATCCACCGAACTATCTGCTCAACCTGCTGTTCGACCGGCAAAGCCCTAAAGGCCACTATTGGCATTTCTGACGCGACAGCCTTAAAGTAGTCTGCATAGCAAGACCAATCCGCGCCATGAAGCAGCCATCTCCGGGAAGACGAAGTAGTCCAACTGCGCCTGTCTATCTCTATGAGATTGTGATCGCTTATCCCGGCATTGTCACATACTGTCCAGCGAAAGACATAGGCCGACACCGCCGCGTTATTCGCGACAATTACGTCTATATCACTTGAACCAACTGGACCGTCAAACGTATATAAATCGCTAGCCTCATTTAAAACAGAAGCACCTTTTGCGATCAGCCACTCACTAAGCATAACTCCTCGTCAGTAGTTCGAATACGCAGGCGCACGCCTGGGCATTTTACTGAACCACATACGAGAGCATGCGTTCGCATCCAAGCCTAGGATAACAGGGAAGTTACTCTCGAGGAGTAACACCGTATCCATATATCCTATATAACGATCCAGCGGAGCACTAGGCGGACAGTAGACACTCGCCAAAAACAATCGCCCAAAACGGCCCTCTACTACTATGCAAACACCCCACCTGGCACGGCCAACGACAGTGCAGTCGACATCAGGATCATCAACGACAACAGCTAAATTTCCTGGCAAAATAGAATAGACACGCATATCAGCCGGTAACCCCCTAATACGATCCCTCACAAAAAATGGCTCCTGCAAAAGCGCAAAAGAAGCCCGCAGCCGCCTCATCACCTGCCCTAACTCGCTAGTCGCCGGATATGCCCTCTGAAGATTTTGCTGTATTACAGTAATCCGCTCCATACTTAATGTCTAGAATTCGCCCTAGCAACCATAGCCTCATAAATGGGACATGCCATCGACAACATCCTGTGAACTGCTGGAAGTCCTTTAAACAGGCAGTTTCGACATCTAATTTCGGCACAGCAGTTAGAGGCCCGATGACCAATCTCACCACACCGCAAAAACGTTTTATCCCGCATTCTGCATTCATGGACTCGATGATCGAACCCAAGGCACCTAAAGCACGACTGTACCGCATCCTGTATCCGCACCTGAAACCGGAACCACTTTATGTAGGCACCGGTCGAGCACAGCTGATCCACCACCCTCCCTGTACACTCCAACGTAACACTCACCGCACCTTCATTCTGCACCTTCCAGGGCGCAGTCGCGAGTCGTACACTCTTCAAAAACATTTCCCGGGTCATCCTCTCTTTCAAATTAAGCTCATAGAGCTCGCCCATAAATTCATCCGGTGAGATTGCAGCATGTAGGCGCTGCACTACCACCCTCGGCCCCAGCTTGTCGTTGGCGCTGACGTCCAGCCCGACTTCTGCAAATTTCGAATTCGCCGCAATCCGCTCCCTTTCTGCTACATACGGGGTCCTTATGACAGCTCCCCCGGCCTTAAAGGACCGCACCTCATGCACGCAAACACCTAACGTAGGTCCCACCTCACTGACCACCTTCTCTACTACTTCCTTTGAAGTTGCAGTACCTCGCCCCTTCACCACTACCGACCACGTATCTACCGGTTTCGGCAACACAGCAGGAGCAGCAGAAACAGCAGGAATCGCTGGTCCAGCAGGCATCCTCATCGGCGCCTTCGGTACCGCAAAAACGGCATCAGTAACGCCACACTCACGATCACCACCATTATCCAGCCTACCCCTAAGACGCTCATTTTCTGCCACCAGCTGCATTAGCAGCTTCTCGTACCGAGATGCATAGCGTAACATCTTTTTCGTAATCTCCGGTTTTACCTCGTTAGCCAAAGCAAAATCAGTGAGTTCGTCTGTGACTTCCTTCATCCGCGAAACCACTGCTTCTGAACGGGCCACATCAACAGCAGCTGTCTTCTTCCTCGGTCTTGACCTCCTCTCCGATGGAGTGGGCACCGGTGTTACGACAGCGGCAGTAACGGTTTCCTCCTCCCCGTCATCCTCCATTGAGAATATCTCCTCCGAAACACGCCTTGCTGTATCAGAAACAGCAGCAGCATTAGCAGCAGCAGCGTTAGCGGCAGCGGCAATAGCAGCACGTCTAGCCTGCGGCGAACCAGGCTTATACCGCTTTTCCTGCCTCATATCACTCTCAGTACTCGACAGCTCGCTATCAGTATGGCGAACTTTTGGCACACCCAACGGCGGCGGCCCACGCACGTCGTCCGTGGTAACGTCGCTGGCGTCGCTCTTCGCCCTCGGCTTGCGTTTCGTAGCCGGCCCCGGTGCCATATCGGCCACCAAATACAAAAATTCAATGAAAAAACAAAAAAAATCCACCTACCTTGCAAACAAAAATACCAGCAACGTGTTGTGTAAAATGGCCTGGAAGATAGTAATTATCTTCCTTTTCAACCTCCAACACTCCTCTCGACGATACGAACAAAGTATCTTCCTCCGCGATAGTAGCAGAGACACACACCACCGACTTAGCCGAGACACATACCGACTTAGCAAAGTCAACAACCAGGCTTGGGGATTCCCAAAAACTGGGACAAAATCCCAGAACTTCCCCGGCACTTCCCCGGAAGTGGCAACACCAAAATCGCCAAAAACGGAAAATCGCAAAAAAAAATTCCGAAACGTCTAAAAACCACTAAAACGCACTGTGGCAGCAACGATCTTAAGGAATTTAACCTTCGCGCCGTAATTTGCCCTTGCAACTGAGACAACCTGCCAGCGGAGTCTCAAAAATAATTAAAAACAACAACAACACTACCGCGTGTTTTTATCAAACAGTTAAGCTTGTGTTTTTCAACAACGTAGGCTGCCGTAGTCTAAGTGGTAAACACGTTGACTACAAACCAGCTGCCCTGGGTTCAATCCTTGCGGTAGTCAAAAAATAAAAATGTTTTTTTCTGTTTAATGGTATATATACATATTCAGATCTAAAATTAAAACATGCAGCCTCCTTCGTCGGTACTTCTCTATAGCATATTCGCCGGCGAAGTAAAATAATTAATAAAATAGCTATATCTATCTCCTTTCACCACCTTTCTTCTCTCTCATCTATCCCTTTCTTAAAGAATGTAGCACGGGTGCGAACTAAGTAGGTATTGATGCCTGAAGTGCTCTACTTCTCTTTAAAAAAAAAACAAAAAAAAAAAAAAAAAAACGTTTTGTCGTCCAAAATGCCGAAATATAATCTTGTTATATTTCGGGCATCCGTCAACCGATTTTGAAAACTTTCACAAATTCTGAACCGTCAGATTTTTCTGATTCGCACTATATAAAAATTTAATTTTATCCGCACAAAATACCGCCTTTTTTAATCACCGAAAAATACCTTTATAAATACACTACCGTATACTACCATACCCAGCAACCAAAAGGTGAAAAGATAGGGACATACGTGATCAAGATTAACGTCATCTCCTGCCTGTGAAGGCCTATATGACGGTGGTCTTACCACTGAGTGTAATACAAAGCGTCGACTAGCGCCCCCCATAGGACGTAGCCGATGGAGTTGCAACTTCAAGAACATGGCTTGCAGGCCCATGAACTTCCCCTTGCTTGAGGGTTGGAGACTATCCAACCCCGTCTGTTGAGAGTGCAACAGCACACTTCAGTCTATTCCACGCCTGACCCGCAGATATAGACAATTTAACCACAACCACGTGTACCCCGAAGGGACCTCACCAATAACCGGCTACAGAGATGGGCGGCTCTCTGTATGGGCTACCGGTTCCCGTGGTGCCAGTCTTTTTTTAAAGGAGACTGGTAGAAAACCTCCGACGGTACCCAACCGTCTATCCAGCTTCAGTGCCTGCAATCACTGGGGGACTGGTTCCCCCTATACCCCCGAGGACCCTCGTCTGCACCGTGGTTAGATCAGCACAGACTCTTGGTGCCCCCTGGGGGAAAAAGATAGGGACAGAGCGAAACTCGTTAATTGTTTTAAAAATACTTTTATATTGATTAGAAGACTCTTGTTTATTTAAATAATGTATACGTTATTGCCGCCGTTTAAGTTTTTAAGTATTATAAAGCAAATCAATATTTGATACATATGAATTTCATTGTTTTGATTTTGATGATATTGCCTTATAAAGTTAAAATATAAAATAAATTTCATTATTTTGATATTCTTCACCATTTTACAAGTCGAATATAAACAGTAATATTTATAATTATATTCCTTCTATATTGATTGAAACTATCTTCATTTTATATTTTAGAGCTTATATTATTTAGACAATTTATAAAACACAGATTTTGATGATATTGCCTTAT